>JAWMAG010000037.1:17092500-17215000 GCA_037013455.1 Ceratitis rosa
TGTTGCATAAATGTATTTTAGAGTAATTTTTTAAGTAAAAAAAAAAAAAAATACACTAAAAAATTGCTGATAAAAAAGTATAAATAAAAAAGCCTGCAAATATTTGTGCAAAATTTTTCATACAAAAATAAAATAATTATATATTTATTATTACACATCTGTTGTTGTTTACGCAAACGACAAACGCTTGTTCACTTTGTTTGTAAATTAAAAAACATAAAAAAAAACAATATTGCATAGAATTAAAGAAATAAGAAAAAATACATAAAAAATTTATGATCAACCATTAAAAGCAAAATAATGTAAACTTGTGAATATACTCGTTTGTGCATATGTTTTTACACTTACTTTTATGCAAAACAATTAAATTTCTGCTGTGATCTTTTTTCGTGAATTTTGGAAAATAATTGAGTATTGCTTTAATAGAAATTAAAGTTAAAAAATATTTTAAAAATATCTGACATTATTTAATTTCTTTTTCACTTTTATTTTGTTTGTGTACACTTCATTGTATGGGTTAATTGTGTATGAGTTTAGCGAAATTTCTCGCCAATTTGCATGCCGCATTTCGCCTTTCAACGTTCATGTTAGCATCTATGCCACAAGCTTTTGACTTTGTAAAGGCGAGATAAACCTTTTTGTATGTGTAATGTTAGGAATTTATTATCGTTGTTTAGCAATCTCTTTGCATTTACGGCAATTAAAATTTTTTCTTTGCATTTTTTTTTTCTGTTTCCTTTCCTTTGATTCTTGTTACGCTTGATTTCATTTTCTCTATTTCGATTCCTTAGAGATAAGATATTTAATTGTATGGCAATTTTCTGATTTTTTGGCATATTGCCAGCACTAAATTGTGATAATTACTTATAGTCATATATATATGTATGTATTTTCAAAAGTGAATATGTATTTAGTTCTTTCTATCCAAACTTTTATTATATATCTACATGAATGTATAGTGGACCACCTTAGGCTATATTAAAAGCTTTCAAAAAATTTTTATTATTTTCTGCCTTTCATATAAAATATAAATATTGCTTTCAATACAAATACATTTAAAAAAAAAAAGAACAAAAAACTAATAAATGCACAATTTTTATAGCGCTTCGATTCCTTTGTTCAGGTCGAAAAATATGAAAAAAAGTTTAAATATTTCTAATAAAAAATGTATCAAATATTTACCATATTTTCACTAAACAAAACATTTCATTTTGTCGCTGCATTTAGGCGGAATAACAGAAAATAAATATTTTCATATTCATAAAAATAAAAAAAAATAAAAATTTTTCTATATTTGCACAATTTAAAAATAGCCAATTACAGTGCGTTTGGTTTGGGTAAATTGAGTTCCGCTCCATGACAAAGGCAAACAAATTATTTTATTGAAAACTATTTCAGATATACTATTACACAAATATGGTGTGTGAGTGTTTTTTTTTCTTTTTTCGTAATATTATTTATATATTAGTCTAACTTTTTTTTACAGGTTATTGAACAAAATTGAAAAAATAGCTATAATGTTAAAAAATTAAACTGAATTTTATGTCAAGAATAAGAAATTAGCAATAAACAAAAAATGGTTTCCTAAAATAAAAAAATTGTCAAAACTTCCCAGATTTCAAATTTTTATTATTATTATTATTATTAATTATTATTTTTTTGAATTCATGATATTTGGGAAAAAATTTTTTTATTCAAATTCTATTGTTGCATTTCAAGCAGATTTATACGATTCTAGGGAAGGTTCTTTTGTTATTTATTTTTCTTTATATTTATATTTTATTTAATTTTTTTTTATATTACCTAGGGATATCAATTTCGTAGTTTAGCACAGCGCCGATTTTCGACATCTGTCAAATGTAATCATGTCCAATCAAACATGGTTGGTTTTATTTAAAAGTCAGGCATTTATGAAAATAACATTTGTTAAAACCCATTGCAAAAAGGGTAGTCCAAACGTGGCCACGTTTCGAACTTTAAGAGGAGATTATCGTCCATTAGGCATAATTGTCCAACTACTCAAGTTATTGGTACACCGTTTTGCTCGTTCCACCTCAAATATCCCAACTCTGAACGAAATTGTAGACGAAGTAACCGAAAGAATCCATTTCTCGAAGTTTTTAAGAGCTGAGATTTTCTTTATTATTATGGCGTATTTTGCACTTGGACCTACACACTTTCACCTAGATCACCCTACAACTGAAGTCAGAACGCCGTATGTGAATCCTCAAATAATACAAATAATTTAAGAGAGCATGGTCCGCTCTTCGTTTCGGAGGTGTGATTGGACCTTACTTCTTTGGAAGCGACAACGGCAAAACTGCCACAGTCAAATTGAAGCTTTATGGTCGTATGATTACCAACTTTTTTACCTACTATTGAAGAACGCGACTAAGGAAATATGTCGTTTCAACAATACGGGACCAAATGCATCCCAATACGGGACCAAAAATATCCCCAAATATGTACCAAAAAATTATCAAAAATTACCTCAAACAGATCGAGGTTTGCAAAAATTAGCGTGTCCGCCATTAGAATGATTTAGACTTTCACAAATAATACCAAGGTTAAATTTTTGTAGTAAAACAAAATTTACGTTTATTTTCGAAACCGCAAAATGGATTACCATGTATAATGTGTAATTTATTAATATGTATGCATGTATCATAAGTCATTTCATGTCATACAGACATCCACACAATTTTCAAATAATTTTCCAACATATGAATAACTGTATTTGAGTTCGACTAGTTCGAACATTTATTCTAAAACTTTTTATTTTCTAAAACTTTTTTCGTCATTGAAAATTTTTCACTTAATCGCATTGTATGTCCGATATGCTCGCGTAATCGTATGTTTGCCGACAGAGAGGCTGACCTTGTGTGCTGCGCAATTAGTTAAATGGATTTTAGCTGTGAACAATATGTAAATTAAAATGAATCAAAAATTATACATATATGTACATATATACATATGGTATATATTTAATTATACCCAGAACGTAATTTTTCAGAACAATGTAAAGAGAAGTTACGTATACGCAGTGTCATATCGTCATTGGTCGTTTTATGACAAATTCTCTTAAAATTTAATTTCTTCTTCTTAAATTATTTTTATACCAGGGCATCACTTAATTTCTAAGTTTGTTGATAATTTCAAAGATTTATTTTTTACTTAAATATATAATAATATATAAAATTATTTGCATTTTTTCTTGTTGATTTAGTATTTTTTTTCACATAAAAAGCCTTTTGAAAGAAAGTAAGGAATCTAAATCTTTTCTATATTCAATCAATGGCATAACTTTCATGTAAGATGCAAATGTTACTCACATAGTAATGGCGTAAATTCAAAACCAGTTCCATAATATTAAACAGAGGGAAACGTATTATCAATGACAACTAATTTATGGCGTTGAAAACAAAGGGATACGTGTATGCTTTTGTTTTTTTATACAAAATTTATTATGTATGTGCTTGTGACTATTGAAAACAAGATAATTAAAATCTATATTTAAAAAAATGAAGGTACTTGAAAGAAACAAAAACATGCTATAATTTCTCTGCACGGCCATTGCGACATACATACACGTACATAACTGGCGCAACACATTTATGGGTAAAAGCATTATTTACTTGGCACTTATATACGTTCACATGTTTCTAATAATATATTATATAAATAGAGGTATACAACACAAGTGGTTTTTCCATTTTAAAGAGGCAATAAATTTGAAAAGACCAAAAAAATTAGTTTTTCACAACGGCATAGATATATTTAAATAATTCTTTTATAAGTATGTAACATTTAAATATTGTGGTTGGCTGAAAATTTCTGACAAATATTTTGTTTAAAGTAATATTCAAATTTTGTACAAGAGTAGGTCGAGGAGTGTTGGTCACTTTCGATACGGGTCTAAATTTAGGTATTGAAGGTGTCTTCCTTCTTTTTCTTTTTCTTTTCATTCTTTTATTTTCATGATGGAATCAAAAATAGTAGACTAATCGTCTCCCTTTACGTTCTAATGATCCATAATCGGGTGTTATCGTTCAAGCCTCTTCATCAAAGAACTAGGGAATTATGTGAGACTAACAGAGTTTTATTTTCGTACGTGTACACAGTATTTACTATACAAAACCGGTGTACTCTGAACACCGGTCGCCTAAATATCTCCTTAGTTCTCACATGAGTATACTCTGGTCTTAAAACCATCCTGTTTCATACTTAGACTTTTCAAATATTATCGCTGTAAGTCAGCTACTCAAGCTATTCATTATGACTTTGGTTTCGCTCTTCAGCTTTACGTAACTACCCCATCCAGCACGTTATATCTTTGTTCGAGTGGAATGTCCAACTCCTCATCATAACAAATATTTTTCGATATTCGCTACACACATTATCTTGAATACTAAATTTCTGTATGAATTTCTATCTGCAAGTCGCTGCTGAATCGTAACAAAATCGACCCATTCCTGAAGTAGATGATGGCTGGTGATAAAAAGCTGATCACGTACGACAACGTTACGGTCGTGATCGAAGAGCAGCGAGCAGACAGAAAAAGGGGTCTTTAAGCCAGAATTGATGGCTAATAATATTTTATTGCGTGTTTGATGGAACTAACAAGGAATTATCAACTATGAGCTCTTCTCTTATGGCTAAACTTTTAATTCGTTCTTTTGAAGCAAGCAATCGAACAGAAACGTCCAGTTTTAATCAACAAGAGGGGAATTGGGTTTCATCCGCAAAGAGAGCCTGGTTTGGAGATTTTTATGCATCGACCTTACAGTCCGTACCTCTCTCCAAGTGATTGATGGTTGAAGGACCCACACTTCTTGGACTTCGGTTTTGTTAGCCTGGAAATTTTTAAAACATTTTTATACAAAAAAAATCTAAGCTTTTATGGCTGTTTTGTGGTAGAAAGAAATAAATAAATATTTTAGCTTAATTAAAAGTAAATTTTAAGATGTATTGTGATATTGGTAACAGAACTTAAATTTTTTTTTTTATTGATTTAAATCTTAATTTTCATTTGCAATTTTTATTTCGAAACAAGTGTAAATTTTAGCAAAGGTAAAAGAAAAATTTGGCATATACCATAAATGAAAAGTGAAGTATACAAATTTTTGTTCGTCTTTAACTGCAAGAAATATGTAAATTGTGAAATTGATAAAAATAGCGAAAATTCCACAGCAATTGCTTCTCAACCTCAGCAACACTTTCGCTAAATTTTCATAAAATATTGAATGCATTTTTTGTGCTTTTTTTTACAAATGCTTATCATTTTAATGTGAAAAATTTGCAAATTAGTTTTAATATAAAACTTTCTGGTCAAAATTCATAATTGTTGTTTGAATATATTCACGTACATACATACGCGTGCAAACATATGGATATTCCTGTCGATGGGGGAAAAATACAATACAAAACTCAGGGAAAAAAGAGCGAACAAAAACAAAAAGAGTGGCCTCGTGAAATGCGTGTGAATTTACGGCTCGAATTTCATTAATTTTAATTAGTTCAGCAAATATATGCAAAGCAGCCGCTGATATTCGCAGTGTTGACAAGAGTGTTGTTGATTTTGTTTTTGTTGTTGTTGTTGTTTTTAATTTTTTTACTGCAGGGCTACAACTAACCCATTCATGAGTTTTGGTTAAGTGCGTTTGGTTGTTTTTCCTCATTCCCTCTCTCCCTCTACCCCTCAGCCTCTCTCTCTCTCTCGCTTTCTCAGTGTATAATTAATATTATTTACTTTTGAAATATTTATGGGATATTGCTTGTAGCTAATACCATATATACTTGGCTAATGTTGTTGTTTTGTTATTGTTGGTCATTATTTAAATTTAAAGCACTAACGCCGGCGGTCGTATTGTTATGCGCTTATTTTGTATTATTTACGCTTTACATTTTAATTAATTGCGATAAATATTAGCTGTCGTAAATAGCAACAAAACAACAACAAATAGTATGAAGCGCGACAAATATATCTAATCCCTTGCCGAAAAATTTGCTGATTTCCAGCAACTCCCGCGCACCCATACATATGTACACACACACATGCATAAAAAAATAACAATAACAACGTATAACATTTTGATTTATTATAAAATGCGGTTGGTTAGTTCCATAGCAATTTCATTTCATTTTTTCAACACTATTTTTGTTTTTTTTTTTGGTGTTGTTTTAGTGTTAGTTATCTAAATCAATTTTCATTAGTTGTATGTAGATATGTACATACATACATATGTAATGCGGGATTAGCTTTCATAAGCGAAAAATTATTACATCATTTTTTTTTTTTTTGGTGTATTGCAAACATATACAAACATACATAGATGGGAAGAGAGAACTGAGGTGAGAACTGAGAGAAATATTTACGCATATTTTATTAAAAAAGGGAAATTAAAACACATATAAACGAGTATTTTATCATTAGTATTTTTTACGTAATGTGTGACCCAATAGCTTAGAGTAAGCCAAATACTCAAAGTCAGGAGATTAATGATTCCTATCGATGCATGATCTGCGAGGCAATCGAAAAAGAACGAGCCGCACATACTAAATTTATACTAAATTATATTAAAATTAACCTTTAAGCTTATTATATATATACATACAGGTATATATATTTACACATGTATAACGTCATATTCATAAGATCTTTTAAACTAATTTCTCTCCCTTTCCTCCCTACTTACAGCCCCGCAATAAGGAACAAGAACAAGAAGTCCTCAACTGGATCTTCGCTGTATTGGGTGAGAAAGTGCCTGCCGGCCAATACGAAGATATCCTCAAGGATGGTATTGTACTCTGCAAATTAATTAACAAATTGGCGCCGGGTTCAGTGAAGAAGATCCAAGAGCGTGGCACCAACTTCCAATTGATGGAGAACATTCAACGCTACCAAGCGGCCGCTAAGAAGTACGGTGTACCCGAGGAGGAAATTTTCCAAACAGCCGATCTTTTCGAACGTCGTAATATTCCACAAGTCACATTGTCGCTGTACGCGCTCGGACGCATAGTGAGTTGAAATTTAGGGTTTAAGAAGAAGAAGAGTGAGAGTTTTACTGAAATGAAGTGATTAATTTGTGATTTCATTTACATTTCAATAGACACAAAAGCACCCAGAATACACTGGCCCCTCACTCGGACCCAAAATGGCTGAAAAGAATGAACGTGAATTCACTGAAGAGCAGCTGCGCGCTCATGAGGGGCAGCTCAATCTGCAGATGGGCTACAATAAGGGTGCTTCCCAGGCGGGTCATGGCGGTTTCGGCAATACACGCCATATGTAATGTGGTTGTCATGTCGAGCTGACCGTTTTCATACTCATCAACATGCGCACAGGTGTACATATGTGTATATACCTATGTGCGTAAGTTGTTTTTTATGTAAAAATATAATAGTTTTTATTACGTTTTTGTTTGTTGTATTGTTTTTGGGGCATTTTTTCTTTAGTATTTATCTTCTAACATAAATTGTAATAAATAAATTTAAATAAAATATATGAAAATAAAATGTAGCACTTACATGAAAACCTGGCAATTTTTTATTGAAAATAGTAAATTTGGTTTCACATATAATAATACTCATAAAACCAAGAAAAATTTGTTTGAATGCATGTAATGTTTAATTGGTATTAAATGTCTTACAAAGGAAATGTGAAATCAGCATTTCTGATGCTTCTCTAAGCAATGTCTTGCGCTTTCCACAATCATATTGTAAACATTTTAATTTTAAAATCGCTTTTCTCTTTTTGAAAAATGTGTACCTAAAAAGCCTGGCCATAAGATAAGACACATAAATTCATGGTTTACAAAGGAGATATATAGATTAAAGTTTAGAAGGTTTCTAAGGCCTTTAGAGATAATAAGTCACTAAATTCTCATTAAGAAACTAGATCCTCTGGGCTTTCAACCAAGATATATTCAATGGGTTTTCTCGTATCTCTGCAATAGAACACAACCTGTGTCATTTATCACAACTAATTAATGTCTTTGGCGGTCGCGATAGCCGAGTGGTTAGCATTGCGTACTGACATTCGGAAGGCTCGGGTTCATATCCTAGTGCCAGAAACATCCAAAAGTTATGGAAAATTAATTTAAAACAAAAAATTAAGTTGAATTTTCTAATTGCGGTCACCCCTCGGCAGGGAATGTTCACCCCTCCGAGTGCATTTCGGACATGAAATAAAAGGCTCCTCGTAAAAAAACCATCAGCCGTTCGGAGGCGGCTTAGCATAAACTGTAGGTCCCTCCATTTGTTGGAAAAACATCAAGACGCAAAACCACAAATTGGAGGAGGAGCTCGGCCGAAAATCGCTTCAGCGGTTACAAAGCGCCAATTATATACGTGTATATAATTAATGTCTTTGAACCTACAGAAGTGTAAGAAGATGTGCTTTTCACGAAGACTTCCTCAACCTTCTCCTTATATAATTAATAACTATAGTCTAGAACAAGTGTGCAACTTTGTTTATTTGGGGGTTGTAATAGTCCCTAAGCTCAACTTCCATCTTCATTTCAATACCAAAAGCTAAAAATACTTTTGGCTTCGTCAAAAGATGGTCACAAGAATTTAAAGACCCTTTTGTAACTAAAGCATTTTATACGACTTTGGTGAAGCCAATATTAGAATATAGTTCCCTGATGTGGAACCCCAATTATCAGGTTAATTCCGATAAGTCGGAGTCCGTTCAAAAACAATTTTTACTTTTTGCATTAAGACATTTCCGATGGAAATATACCATAAATCTTCCTCCCTGCACCAACCCTTTAAAGCTATTAAATCTATCTACTCTCGCAAGTCGTAGAGAAATCTTAGGCACATTGTTCGTAGTGAAACTTCTTAACGGATCAATTTGTAGTTCATGACTGTTATCTGAGGTAAACTTTAATGTTCCAACTCACGTATCTAGGCAAACGTGCCTAAAACATTTCCAAATACCAACTGTCAATGCCTTAGGTGTTTTGGTTCAAGTGCTACAGGATGTTACGTATATGCAACGTTTGATTATAACCATCAAATCGTGGAGATTTTTCTGGCTCTGCAACATATGCTCTTTTATTGGGGGTTGATTCTGTTTCAGAACCCGCAGAGGGAGCTGGTGAAGATGAAGTCGATGGAGGAGGTGATGAAGTTTCTGAATTAATTGTCAATAAGAGTGGTGATCGATGACCTCACTTTTTTGCGACAACTGTAATTTGACTTGCGTTCAAAAGCTCAGTAGAAACATCCAATTGGAAATTTATGAGCAGCATATGCTTCATTTTGCCGTCCACGTGTGTAATGTCTATGTGATGCAACAACCAACTGTTTACTATACTTGAATCTTCGTCCTCGTTTTCGAAGCTCTTTCTCACTTCTTAGAGTGCAATTTTTCAATCCGTTACTTAGGTGCTATATCCGGGGAATACTATATGGTATTGGGCGAATTCCTTCGATCCCAGAGTTCGCAATAAAATTATTCGTTATTTCAGCAGTGTGGGACGGCGTGTTTTCATGATGTAAAAAGTAGCGCCGCAAAGCTCATTGTTTCGTCGTCTGCGGTATACACAGAATAATATAAATTATATGCAAATCCTCTTTCTCGAAGACTTCCAATTTGACTCATCGGATGATCGGATGTTGCCGGCCACGTTTCTTCACAATATAGTAGAACGGGAATAACGAGCGACTTGATAGTATGGTCTTTGCTCGACAAGAAAAAACTTTATTTTTTAATTGCCCACCCAGTCCAAAACATCACCTGTTGGATTTTCAGTCTGGCATTATTATTGGTGTTGATGCTGACTCCAAGATTGACGAAATCGTCTTCAAAGTTATGACTGTCAACAGTGACTTGGGAGCCAAGGCACGAATATAGATTAGCAATTTTTTTTATTTCCCATTATTACGTTGATGAAGAAACACGATAAAAAATATTCCTATCTGAAACCTTGTTTGTTACGGAAAGGCTCATGGAGATATTTCCCAATTCTGCTGGGGCTTTTGGTCTTACAGACACAATATCATCAAGGTAGCTCCTTTTCATGCTGTCAACTCGACAAATAGGTGGCATGTGTCGATCGCTTTCTCAAGGATATTTTCAGAATTTGGCGCATATTGAATATCTGGTCAGTGGTAAATTTTCCAAATCGGAGACCACACTGATAAGGTCCAACCAGTTTGTTGAAGCTCTTACGTAAGACTTATATTCGATATTTAGGAGACTTGTCCAACGATAATTGGCCCAAATTGCGTGCTCACTTTTTTCTGATTTGGCCAGAGCACACTTAGATTTCAATCGTGAGGCTTTCGTCCGGCCATATTCTGAAAAGAAACTCACGCGTGAGCCTTATCAGTTCTTCGCCGCCACGCTTGATGCGTTGGCATATAAGTATCTTGGCTGCAAAGTTATGGTGGTCAGAGTCGACTTTAGAATCCCAGATACGTGTCTTCCATCCAACATGGTTCATCTGGTTCCGAGTCCTTCGATCTGGTGACAGTCAAGTAGCTTGGTAGGTTTTATTGTGTCAGAATCTGGTAATAAAGATGATTATATTTCGAGCTCCGACGATGTTGATCAGCCTCATCTCATTTGAAGATATTTCGTCATATAAGCTGAAGCCGGGGAGAGTCTCACGTTTGCACTGGTCATCATCAAGCGGAGCCTGTCATACGAAGCTGTTGTCTCTTTTTAATTCGAACTAAATAGTTTCCATGTGGGGAATCTCAAACTCAGTGCACAACTTCGAAGCTGCCCAAACCTTCATACAGACTGACCCTTTCCAGAATTTGCGAAGGGAACGACTGACATTCCCTGCCGAATGTCTCATATAAGTAACCTAAATACTTGTCCTTGTTTGTTAAATTTCGGTTGCAATTTGCTACCAATTTTGATATCTTGTTACTGAATTATATTTGTACAAAAATACATTTTCACTTACGTACATACATATGATTGTTTCTTCTACACCACATCTGTCGATTTTGGAATTTACTTAATTTTATTTATGTTGACAGTTCCAGATATGAATTATCTTACCTTAGTAGCAAGAAGAAGCCAGATGTTCATACTCCCACATTCACACATACATATGCCGTAAGATAAATTTCATGAATGTAGGTGTCTTGTCAGTCGAACGCTTAAGCTCACATTACCACAACTACAAACAACGCCCACTTAATATTGCAAACATATAAATACGAGGGGATTAACAAGAGTTCGTTCAATTGGTAACTTTCAATTTGTTTTTGTTAAATCTAAAAATACCAAATAATTTGCAATTATTTTTTTAGTTTTCCTTTCAAATCTTAGAACGATCGGCTAAATCAAGACGAGAAATAAATAAATCTGCACCATGGGTACCACGAATTTTAAATGAGGCCCGAAAAGAGGCTCGAGTGCATTTCGCTCAATTATTCCTAAGGAATTTCGAAAACGGTCAGTCTAGCAAATTTAGTAAAGTCGTTACTGGTGACGAATCTTGGTTCTTTAAGTACGATCCAGAAACAAACAGGAGCAAATCCACCCGAAAAAGCTAAGCAGCAGAAGTAATAATGTCAGTTTACTTCACCTGATCTAAACTCGTAGCTGCTATTCCACTGGAAAAAGGTCAGACGGTAACTGCAAAATGATACACCGAAGAGTGCTTACCAAAAATTTGCAAAAATTTCTTGGAAATCAGGAAGAAAGACGATTTGCGGCGCTACTTTTTACATATAGTGATTTCTGGTTACTTCCACAAATGAAAAAAAAAAGTTAGAAGGAAGGGTCTTTAATAACAACGAGGAAATATTTAATGTGGTTAATGCTGAGCTTGATAAGCTGAAAAAGCAAGATTTTGAAGCCTGTTTTCAGAAATGGATCTAGAGGCTTAAGAAATGCATTGAAATCAATGGCGATTATGTAGAGTAGATAAAAAGGGACAAAGATTACGAATAAATACAAAAAAAAATTTTTCTGGCCAGCTTACCGAATTTTTTTAATCCCTTCGTATGTACGAGTACAAGTATAAATAAGAATTTATTGATTTAATATAGTCATTCATATGAGTACAGCAAGGAGATTAAGGGAGAAGGTACAGACACGACACCAGTCGTGGAACTAGTACAAAATCGATGTAAAGTGAACCGGTTGTTAATATTTTTTTGAACTAAATATAAGTGAGTGTAACCTAAATATACTTTATGGATTACTGCCTATATACAATATAATTAAAAAATTTTTATGTTTAAAAAAGTTGTCGTCTCAATATTTGAATGAATTAAAATAATCAAATTCCTAGGTTATGTTTTCCAACGATTTGAGTTCATTTGTGATTTCAAAGGACTAAGGTTGAAATTTACTATGTTCTAGTATCAAACTACTTGCTATTGTTAATTTTTCGCATCAGTTTTCTCCAGATTTGCGACCCTAAAAATCACCTATAACATTTGTGCGTTTCACCTATGTAAAGGGTGGTTAAATTTTCAAGGGCCGATGTTGATTTTGAATAAAACACAAACTATTTAGGAAATTATTGAAATTTTATTTTATTATGATATATTGGTATTACTCAATTATGTATGTAACAAAATATCGGCCAAATGAGCGCCGCGACCTCGGCGGCACACCTCCATACAATTGACATCGCCATTACGTGAGATAACACGGCCATTGAATTTGTTGCGCAAAAGAGCCATTGTTTCGTTAGCTGTGTGGCAAGTGGCACCGTCCTGCTGAAACCACATATCGTCCACATCCATATCTTCCAATTGTGGCCATAAAAAATTCGTTATCATCTCACGATAACGAACACCATTCACAGTAACTGCCTGACCGGCCTCATTTTGGAAAAAATACGGCCCGATGATGCCGCCAGCCCATAAACCGCACCAAACAGTCACTCTTTGTGGGTGCATTGGTTTTTCGACAATCACTCTTGGATTCTCATTCGCCCAAATGCGGCAATTCTGTTTATTGACGAATCCACTGAGGTGAAAATGTGCCTCATCACTGAAGATGATTTTCTTCGAAAATTTTCATAATAAGTCTGGATAACTTTAACACGTTGTTGGATTGTGTATCTCTCCATGGTTCAAATTGAGTAAGTCTGAAATAGAGAAATGTCAAATTCAATTCGGAAAAAAACTTGGCGTTTAGATGTGGTTCACATTCAACATCGGCCCTTACAATTTAACCACCCTTTACCATATATATAAAGACATTTAATAGCAACCACAGCACTAAATCCATTTCATCATTTATTAATTTATATCACTTTTGCCTTGTTTAACCATCAGATAACTCTTAATCATTTCTTTTATGAAGTTAAAGGGTCATCCATTTCGTGGTTTTATAACTACAAACCCATGTTTTTACATCTGTCAAACTTAATTGTCAAATCAAACATGTTTTGTTATGGTTAAAAATAATAATAATAAAAATGGGTTGCCTAATATTACGCCTATGATGCACATAAGCGTCCAACTACTGAAGCAGTTGTTAAAATTAAAAAAAAAAAAATTGAAGAGATTGGTTCGGCTACAGGCAATGCAAGACCTTCGCAACATCGTTTATTCGTTCCGCCTCAAATATCGCTACTTTGGGCTTTTTTACGGCACATTAGGCATATTTTACACCGACATCCATATAAACATCTTTCCTACTCGGGGATACATCAATACTTAAAATTTTCCCAATCTGGGGCAACGAGAATCTTCAATAAAGCCATAACACCCATAATAAATTGACTGTTTTGTGCGCTCTTTTTTCCGGAGGTGTGAGTTAATCTTACTTTTTTAAAAGCGACAACAGCGAGGGTGCCATTGTCAATTCGGAGCATTATGGTCCTATGATAACAGAGCTTTTGGCTCTGTAATTGAAGAACACGTTTTAAACAATATATGGTTTCAACAAGATGGCGCCAGATTTCAAACTACATTAGCGAATATGACTTTTGTGTGGTCGTAAATTACTTCAAAGGGATCAGAGTTTTATAAAACTTCGCGTTGCGGTCATTTGAATGATCATATATTTTTTTTCACACTTTTTAATAAAAATTTAATTTCACAAAAAAAATATTCTAAATTGATTTTATTAACGTTAGTTTTCGAAACCGTAAAATGAATAACCCTGTATACCTATGTGTGGAGCTAACAACATACCCAGCTGTCAATTGAGTTTTCCACACACCAAAATTTATTACTTTTTCTGCCTGTTTTTACACGCTTCTGGTATTACACTTCCAAGAAACTACTCGTATTCCGTACATTATAATGATACGTTTTTGAGGTTGCTGCAGCCTCTATTTTCACTAGAATTGCTTACTTTCTCTATAATAACTATCACTTGTTTTTTTGAGCAAGAAATTGTTTAATTCTTAAGAATTTTCATATTCGATTTGTGTATTTCTTTTATTATCTTTTTGTGTATAGGCGAGTATGTACGTAAGTTTTGTTTGTAATTGATATTAAAAATTGAAATTGACACTTTTATTGCGTATTTGTGAATTATAACGCAAAGGAATTTATGCTACGAATATTACGGGAAATTTTTAGATGGAATTTAATAATTGATGATATTATTATTTTCTTCCAAAAATTTATATATTATATTTCAGAGGAAGAAAGTGGTTTGCTTTGTGATATTTGGTTTTCTAAACCTAATTTGAAATTAAAACCTATAATAAAATACAAATTAGCAATTTTCAATAATTTTTTCAATTGAGTCTTCTATTTAATTCAACTCACGGGCGGGGCGACACTAATTTGAAAAAATTGTTTACTGTAATTTTTCAGAAAGAAAATTAGAAATATTAATATTTTTATATTTACAATATATTCAAATTTTAATAATATAACAGGCTACTGTGGATGCTTCAAAAAATTTATTTGTTTTTTGATAGCTAAAAATATTCTTCGGCCCTTCTAAAATAAGGAACAGAAGGTCTTAGATATGTCTGACATCGATTTCATAGAAATTTCGCATACCGAGCCGCTTCGATATCTATTTTGAATGTTTCAAAACTTTAAATCCATTTTTCTCAAATCACGCTTTTTGAAGTTGGCTCGCAGCATTATTCAAATAATTTTCAATATTTTCAATTGGCTTTTTTCTTCTACCTTGTTAGCATTATTTCAAAGGGAATGACGTAGGGGATTTTCGATAACTTAATTTAAACAATTGTTATAAACAATTAGGTGCTGGTTTTTTTTCGTCGAAAAATGAGATTTTCCTCAAATGCTTCCAAATTTCACAAAAATCAGCATTTTTTAAAAAACCACATTATTGTGTTGCAGATGCAATTTTGCACCCTGTGTGTTGCAAGCCGTGGAGTTCCTAAAAGAAAAATCACTTTACAAAAATGTCCATACACGGTGTGTCCCAAAAATAACCGAACTTATTGGATATAAAATAGTAAAATACACATTATATTATCTTTTAAAGTTATTATTTATTCAAAATAGGTTCCATTTGACTCAACACAACGTTTGGAACGATCAACCAGCGCATGCATAGATTTTTTTATGTCATTTATAGAAACGTTCTTCAGTACCTCGGTTACGGCTGCTTCATTTTTTTTCAATTTTTTTTTAAATTTTTTAAACCTCAATTTCAATTTTTTTTCAAGTTTGACACAAAATTTTATATTTGCTCTTTGTTCCATTTTTTTTTTTTTGGAACCATTAGCACACTTTTAGTTTTATTGAAATGGCTGTCACTTTTACATCTGTCATCCGACTTACATGAAGTCAGGTGCGTTTGAAAGAGGATGAATGTATCTTTTTAATGTTGCACATTTTCAATAGATGGCGCTGTATGTTGTATGATTTAAATATAAAGTTCGGTTATTTTTGGGACACACCGTGAATTAAAATATTTTTGAAAATATTTTTTGTTGTAAATAAAATCTTTTTTCTATTTAAATATGAAACTAATAAAATATCAAAATATTATAATTTTGTTGCCTTTCTTTCCATATAAAAAAATATTTTTGAAAAAAGATGTGTTTTTTTGACGTTTACAGTGGTCTTACCCCTTAAGTATTTCAAGGGATCAAAGTTCATATATAAATTTGGAAAAGATCATAGCAATACGTATATTTTTTACTTATTCCATTAGAGATTACTATTTTATATGAATAATTAAAATTATAAGCCCTCTTTGGGTTTGTCGTAAACACACTTTGAAAGCATTTTGATATTTCTATTATTAATATGCTATTTAAATGAATTTGAAAATGAAAAAATTGAACATCAACCTTTTGTTTCAAAATATGTAATTTTGATATTTTTTTGTTTGACTACGCTCTGTTCGAAATTTTTTCACAAAATGTGTGAACTTCCGTGGCCTTTTAACAGAATATATATATTTTCGAATATAAACTTTTATCGAATTCTGCACACTGGATGAATTAAATTTCTGAAATTACGAAAAAAATTCATATTGCAGACAATGAATTTTTCAATTCTTGCCTATTGAGAGACACCGTGCGGCGGTTCGAAAACAAGTTTCAAATTGTCTGCTTTTAAAAAGTACGCGTGTCTTTGAGCCATATTTTCTCATTTGTCCTTTGTTATGGTTCGTCTTGTCATCTCTTTGTCACTCTACAACCAGTGCCACATTTATGAAAATATAAAGAAATGTATCGACTTGCAGCCATTCTTCTGTTATGTTTGAATGTTCTTTTAACGTGGTTCGAATGTACACCAAATATTTTACCGCAAAAGTGGATATGAAGATGTTTGGTTTTGTGGGTGGAACACTTTAATAAATTAAATATGAGATGGAAACGTACACACTACCTTGGAAACATCAACAAATATTTCCTAGGACTAATTATTATGATTTTTCGCCTAACTAGAAAATTTCGGAAGCTGTTCAATTCACCTACTCTATAGAGCTGTATCCTTCTTTACAGCATGGTATGATTCGGTTGGATTCTAAAATAGATTTATTCTTTTCAATAAAGGTTTTTCAAATATTTTAGAGAATAAGGATGTTAAGCTGTTGACCTATAATAACCCACCAAAGTTGGATCTTTATCTGACTTAATGGTCATAATGATCTCCGAAAGCTTAAATAATTTAGGAAAATTGCTGAGTTTTATTCAAAGTGTATAGAAATTATTTCATAGCTACCTGGTGGAGTTCTTTTAACATATCACTCGTTATATTGTCATATCTGTACAGCTTAATTTTTTTAATGGCATTAGTAATAATTTAAAACTAAATTAAATATAATTTCCCCATTTCCCCTTCGAGTTCTGGAAGAGAATCGGTTCAAGCTGAGGTGTAAATACATTGGAGAGATGCGTGGTAAATGATATATCCTTTTTTTGTTCATCTTTAGCTCATTCACTATTTTAAGTTGTTAGCAGAGATTTGCAAATAGCCTGGCCTGGCATTTAAAACTATTAACTTAACGCCAAGAAGAGTAGTTAGCAGCGCACTTCGCTGTCAGCGATTGTAATGACTTTTCTTTATATTTATTCCCTTTGAAATTAAAAAAAAAATTCTGCGATTATGTCTGTGAATGCTAACTCTCTTGAAATTAAAATTTTTTATCAGAATTTAAATGAATAAAACTGATTATTCTTGAATCCAAACAGTTGTAAAATTATATAAATAATAAATTAAAATTAAATATCTTCCTTACTACTTTGATTTATGTAAATACATATACTCATATACGGATATGACTGTAGACAATATTCCAAGAAATTTAATAAAATCATAACTGATTCCCTTTAACTTGCATACATCATCCACGATTCTCTTTACATACGTGTAAGTACACTATAGCATACACCATGTTTTATATAACCAAATTTTAGCACAAAGTGTATTTATTTCAGGTAATGATGAGTATATTGAGCATGTTTCCCACATTTATCTTAATTAGATATGTACGAATGCGTTACACATGCTCATATTATGATGTTTTCTTTTGTTGGAATATACCATATACCATACATCGTTACACGCGTTGTTGCAGGACGGCGAACAAGCGAAAGTGCAGAAAAATGGGTGTACTATGTGCATAGAATATCATATAAAAATATAAAATATTATATATAGGTACACTTGTGTTACACCCAAGGTGCTTCATTACATATCAACATATCGCGGAATGGCCACATACAAAAACGACCGAACTCAACTTTTTCACAATTTGAGTTTTACTAACGATCACATATGGTAATTCAAGACTGCAACGGAACCATAAATTTCACGTTATTCAAAATATTTCAATTGATTTTATTTCATATAATTAATTATAAAATATAAAATCCTACCATTGCAAAGTTGACAGGTGGGTGCTGGAGAGCTGCATTTCAGGTGTTCGTGGGTGAGTTTGGTGTGTCCCAGGCGTAGCAGCAGTTGTTTTTTGATAAGTCTCGGAAGGTCGTATTATTTTCAGCAGTGTAACATATTTGCATAGGATGTGTATGGGGGGTTGCAGTCGCTGCATCTGCATATTCGTTTCCCATTAATTCCCGAATGGCCAGTAACCTACATAATTATTATCTTATTGGGGTTTTAGATAAGGTTGTTTCGTATTGCCGCTATAAGATCGCAGTTTTGAAAAAGTTGAATACTGCATCAATAGTGGATCTACTGTGGATCTACTGTCTAAATTTTCCTATATTTTCTTTGATTGGCTGTGACAATCTTAATCGCTAAAGCTTCAGCGGTAAACACAGATCAGCATGGGAACACTAAACCGGTTTTTAAAGTTGCTCCGGCACTATGTCTACTGCAACTCCAGTACAGTAATTGTTTTTAGAGACATCAGTGTATAAGAAATTTCAATTATTTTCTGCGTACTTTACTGTGTCTTCTTCGAAAAGCTGTTTAAAGGCCAAGGTACCAGTTGTAGATTTGAAAGTGATATCGTTAAAGCCGTTATGAAAAGAATAAATTATTGATTGACAAGCATCTAAACGCGTGAAATTTTTTATTCTACACACTGAAAGGTATAAAGACTTTGGGATGGCCGAAGACAACACTTTTTTTTGTATTCTAAAATTGATCCTAGAAATATTTATTGAGTGCAATGAGAAAACTGTCTGCTTTTTCTTTTTTCTACGCGATTATACCAGAATTAATAATAATGCGTCAGTCGTTTCCTATTTGGGACATCAAGTGAAACTAGGTCCTTCCCTTCCAGATCCATCTACCGCAGCGGAAATCTTCTTCTTATTTCACCAAATCGGACCACATGATCTAGCCAGCGCAGTCGCTGCCACTTAATTCACTTCGCTCAACTTATGGTCAACATAATCGGCCCACTGAGCGGACTATTCGCAACACCATCACCCATCTTGAGACCCAGTATTCATTATTGGATAATATTCGATCGTATAGATCACATTCAGCACGCTGTGTATAGTGGCCATACCTGAAAATGTACACGAAGACCGTGGATAGTCGATTCAGGGCCGTTCGCAGAAACTCGGACTGACGTATGGAATGACTTGACGCATTTTACGACGAGATCTTAAATTGTGAGTGTACAAAATACAGCTTCTACAAGAACCTTCCCAAGTGACATCACTTCGCTTTATGGACTCTTGAAAATTGCCAAGAAATTCCGACGTTTTCTAGCCAAAATTTGTTCAGCGATAAGGCCCATTTCTGGCTCAATGGGTATATAAACAAGCAAAATTGGAGCATTTGTTACGAAGAGCAACCTGAAGAGATTCAAGAGCTGCCGTTTCATCCGAAAAAAAACTACGGGTTGGTGTGAATTGTGGGTCGATAAGATCATCGGTCCATATTTCTTCCAAAATGATTCCGGCGAGAACGTAACCCTTAATGGTGGCCGTCATCGAAAATCGGATTCAACGGATGGACCATCTGAGACGTAGCCGTGGCCAAAATTTTAAAGATATTTATTTATTTATTTAAAAGAGAAACAATATTAATAATTATTCCACTTACAAACTAAAGCACTGGCTGCCAGGGCCTTCGGCTTATTTTAAAACTAATGTTAAAGTGTTATACAATGTAAGGTTATTAAAGTATCATTATTATAAATTATTTCTAGCTTATGTGCTAATAATTAAAATATAGTAAAAATATCAATAATATTTATGTCTGATAATGTTTTTTTTTTTTTTTTTTTTTTTTATTATATGGTTATTTTACAAAGAGATACAAATTTTGCAATTAGTTTAATGTTACGGTCACTAGGGATTTTAAGAAGATCGAATGATTGTAAACATTTCCCGTTAAATTTGAATTTTATTTGTTTTTTTTTTCTTTAAAAAAAAATGGAACCTCGATATGGATACTCTTATAATTTAATCTTCGAAGGCGGTAGACCAAGGTTTGATTCCTGTTTCCTGGAGTGTATTTCTGACATGAAATAAAAGCTCCTCTTAAAAATCCAACGTCCGGTCGGAGGCGGCTTAGAATAAAATATATATTGAAAAAGACATCAAGAAGTTCACCACAAATTGTTGGATGATCTCGACAGAAAATCACTGCGGAGATGACAATGTGACATTTCATATAAAAGTAGTAATAAAAATTTGCTTAAAATTTATTAACAAAATGGTGCAGATATGAGTTTTGCAAAATACCGTCTCCAAATAAGGCGAAAACTTCTTCTTTACTGAAAAAAGTTTAAAAAAAGCACAAGCAGAGATGGTATTTAAACAAGATATTCGATATTTATATGCTCTGATTTTTGTTTTGTAGATCTAATTTTTCACTACCTTTCCACAACTTTTACTTTTCCTGAAGATTTGCTGGTTAGTCGATGTGATGTTTACTCTGCAAGCCATTATTATTCAGCGGTGCGCACTTTATTGATTGCATTGATTTTGTAGCATGCCACAAGCCGATGTTGCCATCAATTCACTGCCTTCTTATGTTTGTTGGCTCATTTGTTGGCAGAGAAAGTCAAATAGCCTGCTCATATATACACACACACACACAGCACATAAACCAGCGAATAAAATTGTAGAAACTTTTGTATAAATATATATTTATGGACTTCAAGTATTTTATGGTTTAAGTTTAGTGAAAGAGATATATATGAGTATGTATACCATATATGAGGGGGCTAACAAAAGTTTCGTAAGTTGATCAGAAAAAAATAATTCTTTTTGTATTTACTCGTAATCTTTGCCATTTTTTATATTCTCTACATAATCGCAATTGCTCTTGATGCATATCTTAGGTCAATATATCAACGTTTGAAAACATTCTTCAAAATCTTGCTTTTTAAGCTTATCAAAATTTGACAGGAAGACTAATAAATTAAATGCAAAGGATTTGGTGTTATTAGATTTAACAAAAACAAATCGAAAGTCACCAATTGATCGAACTTTTTTCAATCCCCTCGTATATATTTAAGTTCAATTGCAATTTATAGTGTACTATAAGTGTAACTTTAAAGCACTAGATACAAACTGATTACCTTTTCATTCAATTCATTTGTAAATCACGAAGTTAAATCATTAATCAAAGCACATTTCACTTTCTTGTAACTTGGCACAATTTATAAATGTACGTGCCGTTAATTTAATTAAATCTATCCATTTTACATTTAATTCTTAATTTATTAAACTCGGGTATTAATATTGATTCACTTCAAATTAATTCTCAGTTCTTCTTCCACAGTTCTCTAACTTTATAAATTCTAATAAATTACTTCTTTGTTTTTTGTAACTCCACTTCCTTTGCTCATCTTAAACGATTGACGTTCATTTTGATGCATTGCCTGACCACTTCAATGACTGCTTAGTAACAAATTTATCGATTTAATTGCTATCGATGCAAGATAATAAATTTTCCGCACACATTTACCAACGCACAAGGATGTGTAGGTATACCCTGCAGGGAAAAGCCAAACTAGAATGAAAAAATTCAAGTTAAATTGTTGTTATATCCACCACTTTGCGGCCGAGTTCTATGTATACTCAATTGTGCTCTGTTGAAGTGCACTAAGTTACATTCGTGACTTCATCGTCACGATAGCCGAGTGGTTCGAGAGGTTATAATAGAAGCTCGTTAATTCTCGGTTCTACTGTCACTACAAGCAAATCCATTTTTGTTTTCTTTTTTATTTTATTTAAAGTAGAAATTTTCACCATCACGCCATTCATATGTTGTTGATATTTTTAGTGCGCCACGACTGAGTTTCATTTCGTAATAGCTGTGTTAAAGTTCGAAGATTTTGTTGTTCTCTACATCATAACGATAACCTAAAGGTTAGACGTTATCACATTGGAATTATTACATGCAGACTAATTTTTAGTTTCATTTTTATTTATTTTTGTTTTATGAAGTAGAAATTCAACATTTTTACATGAACTGGTATACAACTAGTATAAAGCTGATGCATCGTCGGATAATTGACAGTTCGTAGGACTTTGGCGTGTTAAAAATACCACTTGCTTACATGGGAAATCGATGGAAGACTAACTAGCTAGTGCAAAACTGCAAACCATTTGAATTCTAACCGGTGAACCAAGAATAGGTACCTTTTTCAATAGCCTTTTTTTGACAGATCACGCGTAAGTCGTTCCAAGCTGTCATGGTATTTTTGTTCAATATTGCTTGGTATTTCTTCATGAAAAGACTTAAAAGTTTACAAATCGTTCAACTTTATTCCAAAAATTCACGTTTTATAAAGAATGTGTGTTCGCGCGCTTCGCTCAATCTATGGTCAACATAATCGGCCTACTAAGCGTTGTACTTGCAACACCATTACCTATGATGAGACTCAGCATTCATTATAGGATAATATTCAACCAAAAAGACCCCGTCTAGCGCGCAATGAACGTTGTTGAGAATGTACACGAAGACCGTGTAGAGTTGATTCGGCGCCGTTCGCATTAGCTCGGACTGACGCTTGCAACAACTTAAAGCATTTTACGTCCAGATCTAAAATTGAAAGCGTACAAAATACAGTTTGCGCAAGAACTGAAGCCCTCGGCCTTCGTATGCGACATCTCATCGCTCTATGAGCTCTAGAAAAGTTAAAAGAAGTTCCGACATTTTCGAGCAAATTTTGTTCAGCGATGTGGGATATTTCTGGCTCAACGGTTTGGTGTGTTTTCCGTGCCGGTGAAATTATCGGTCGGTAACCATCAATGGCAACTGTTATCGCGCCATGACAGCCGACAATTTGATGCCTAAAATGGAAGCTAGTGGCCTCGGCGATATTTGGTTTTAACAAAACGACGCTAATTTCCACACATCACATCAATCAATGGATTTATTACGAGAATACTTCGGTGAGTTGATAATTTAACGTTTTCTGCCGGTCGATTGGCCACCAAAATCTTGCGATATTAGACCGTTAGACTTTTTCCTATGGGGATATGTAAAGTATAATGTCTATGCGGGTAATTCTGCTTCGTTTCGGCCCTTGGACCAAAACATCACGCGTGTCATTCGCCAGTTACCAGTCGAAAGGCTCGAACGAGTCATCGAAAATTAGACTCAACAGATGGACCATACCTGTCAGATGGCCAATATTTGAAAGAGATGGACTTCAACTAATAAATGCCAAAGAATATTCTTTCAAATGATAATTAACATTCCCCATTAAATTTGAATGTTCCGCGTTTTTTCTTTGAAAAAGTAGGGAACTTCGAAATGGATCACCCTTTAGTTAACAACTAGTCTTTTTCCCTGCAGGGTATGCATAGAAATAAAAATTCATTAAAAATAACCACAAACGACGGTTTGAGTAAGACAGATACTTCATCATGTAATTTCATTTTGTGTTCATATATTTTTTTTCTCTTCCATTTGCTGACTAATCAAATTTATACTTTTCCGTCTGTGCTTTGCAAATCATTTCATCTATCGCTTCAGTGCGGTGAGTTAACAATATTTTGAGTTATGTACATAGAAAATCGATTGCTCAAAACTTACTAATATTTATACAATAATAGCGTTGAAATAATTTTAATAAAATTATTTTCAGATTGTGTGGTGTAAACAAAGCAAAGATGAAGAAATGCTTAGAGAAGAAAATATTTATGAAAAGTCCTTAACATATATATTTTTAAATAAAATTGGTACTAAGAATAATGAGAAAGAGTTAACAGAAAGGTATCGAAATCATCCTTTCCGGAAATATTCGCACCAATCAAATATTTTCTTCGGTACCAGAAGTTGAAGATCTCTATTTATTACTGTTTTCGAAAAAAATAAATAAATTTTATCAATATTTCGTCAAGCGATTGCTCTTAATTCCGAACATGTTCTAGGCCATAGCTTCAAGGGAGAAAAAATTACGAGCTTTACAAACTATTTGAAAAATTGTAGGTTACGTTCACAATTTTCGTTATTTGGTTGGTATTCTGGAAAAATTTTGAATCCATTTTTTCGAAATCCTCATTTAATTTTCTATGATTTTTTGAGTATCGTATGGTACAAATGATTCGTGTTATGCACTAAAGATATACCTCCTTTGGGAATACGCTCATCTAAACTTCCGTATCAATAGGCCCGCATACTAAAACCTAAACTCCATCGTCATTGCTTGAGAACAAGGCTGTTCGTCTGGTCAGTCAAGCCTTTATGACCTACCCATCGTTCATCCTTCTACTTTGACTGCGTTGTCACTATTTTTTCTAAGCTCTTCTAGAACTATGGCTGACCACACTCTCACTCTATACCACCGAAGATTCGATTCATTTTCTCTAAATCGTCTCTCCCATCTTTATACCTCAGGCTTCAGTGGTTACAAAGCATTATACCTATACATAAATAACAGTTTCTCAAATAACATAGAGTTTCATTTTCACTATAGTTGTGATGATCTGAACTTCCCTCGGTCCTCGGTTCCGTCACAGAGAATGTTCCACAGCAGTGGTCCAAGTGCGGAACTTTGCTTCACTTGTCCAATTACAACTTATTTTCTCGGTCTTTCAGTGTCGTGTAGTAACAGTCAAATAGACTGGCAGCCAGATACAATACAATCTTTACTAAGTAGGACGATGTTGCTCTACGTTCCAGAGTGCTTAAAGTATGTTGCCAGTATGTATACGGCACAATATTCTTTTTTGTCATATATTCATGTGGATCCTTTTTTAACTGCGTTTGTAGTTGAGTTCTGCTTACGAAATCCATATTGGTTTTCAGAGATGTCCTCGTATTCTAAGTGCAATTCTGATCAGACACAAATTAGCCGTTCTAGTATCTTGCCTATCGTATCTAGCATACAGAGTGGTGATTGGAAGAAACTGAAACAGTTCATAAATCGAACGTATAAACGGCGAAGGGCAAGGAACATCTCTAATGATGCGATCAGATTATCAACCAACTAAATAGTCTTTCCGCTAGTTTTGTGAAAACTTCGGGCAAGTTTTTCTTAGATTTACTTGAGGTTTTGAATTTCAACTCTAAGAAAGCTAATATATCCTGCCATCATAGTAAAATTCAGTGATTAATAAGAAATAAAATTGAAATATTTACTCAATCTCACAAAAATTTACGAATATACTAAAGTGCTTTCTGCATTTAAATTTTGTTTTTTTTTTATATCTGAGACTCGTCTTGGCTCGTCATGTTGTATGCATGTGTGAGTATATCATATGTACACGTATGTATGTGTATGCTATATAACACTACTTGCGTTGTTGATTACTCTCCATGTCTTAAGAGTGACATTGCATTTAAATACATTTACTATCGCCATACTACTAAAATGTAAGCAAAACAAAAACACAAAAAAAACACCTTTGAAAGTAGTAAAAGCGAAAGACAACATTTTGTATATATGGTACTCGTAAGCACATACATACATATTTAACATTAGTGCATGAATGCATGAGTTGTAAGTAAAATGTAGAAGTAAATTAAAAATGCAAAAACCCGTCAACGCTGAGTGCTACAGACTGGTGGAATTCAATTTATTTGCTTGGAAAACTGAAGCTGAAATCAACACCTTCCAGCGATTTTCATACAACGGCAGAGTGCTGATTTGCCAACTACTTACTCCTATGCTCTATACTACATACATATATAGGTACATATGTACATCGGTATATACCGTATACCAGCATTTGCCATTAGTTTATTAAATGTAAATGGAAAAGAGAATTGTCATTTTAGCAGCAGTTCGAGATTTGCTGCTTCTGACAGATATATGTATATGTATATGTATTTATGTGCAATTGCATTGTGGGTATGCACAAGTGCTTCTGGAAATAATGAATGAAATACCTAATGCAATTTACTATGTAACTGGTGCGATTGTGATTTAAATATTTTAGAAATTGTTCCTTGTGAAAGCTGGGCTTAATCCTTAGAATTCTTAGGAAATTCTCAACGCCTTGGTGTTCAACCAATTTAATTAAAATTTCTGAAAAAATAAGCAGCGCAATAATTTTATGAATGTGTGTGTGTTGAGAATAATCTATGCCGTGTAGGATCTTATTAATGTTCCATGCTATTTCAGTACACCCGTTAAAGCATAGCAACTACACTCAACTAGGTCCTTCCAATGTTATGGTACGTCCACTATTAAAATAATAAATATTTATTAAAAATAAACATAAACCATAATTTTGAAAAATGATACCGAAAATTAAAACGGCAGAGACCTCATTGAAAATTCAAAGAAAATTCTCCAAATTTTAAATATTCGATCTTTGAGATGACAAAGCATGAAATATTGAATTTGAAACTAGAACCCAAGCATCGAAGTACCAAAAAAAAAAAGCAGGACATAAACAAATACATTTTGAGTAGTCTTAATGGTTGAAATTAATCGAAAGAAAGTAACAACACAAAGCATAAATAAAATAAAAATATTTTCAACCGGCGAAATCGTTCTTAACGTGCTCTAAAGAGTAGATATGACGTGATTCAAGGCAAGCATTTGTTATAAAATGCCCGAAAAAGGGAATTTGAGCTACTAATAATCTAGTCGAAAGAAGAAGAAAGCGCATTTAAGCATTGAAAAAATACTAATTTTTTCAGTTTCTGTTTCCGTGGGACATTTCTTGTAATACAAATTTAACACTTTATCTGCACGTATTTATGTATATAAACCAATAATACAAATAGTACAATTTCTGATGAAATGTTGGTGAATCAAATAGAAAAAATCCAGCTACTCACATTACCGTTAGTGTAGTTTCAATTCGTAATCGGATCATTTCAATTATAGTTGCGAATTACATAGTGTAACGAAGCATAAGTATCACTCTGTCGTCCAGTAAATATGAAAAAAGTAATATAATTTGAATTTATTTAAGCGAATAAAAAAAGTTGAAAAAATAGCATTGAGGATTTGCTGAAATGAGTTAAGTGCAACAATTCTTTCGCATTAAGAGCAAAGAGTTTTATAGAGCTTTACAAACTAAGAAAAACGTGAGTAACGAAGATGAATTTACTTCTAATGAAATTTTTTTATCAACTAAAAATCGAAGTCGTTAGAAGCAGAGATTCAGGTTTTAGAGGCGCGCACAGAACTTTATACTATAACTTAGTAAAAGACCTGACGAAATCATCGCTATACCACACGAGATACTTCAACAAGTAAAAAGAGTTTTTTTTCAGTAGTCACTAGATATGGCCACCTGGTTGATGCTTTATTCAAAAATAGTCCAAAAAATGTCAAAGGGCCAGATTAAAAAAAAATTAATAGAGATTGCTTGTGTTTTCTTTAATTATTCAGCTCTCATATACCTAAGTAAAAGATAACCCAAACGACGTAATTTACGCAAATATCGTGCTATAATTATAAAAATATTTAAGTCCGCAAGCGACAAAAAGTAACTTTTCCAGTTAACTCCCTACACTGAGTCAAGGTCAGCATATATAAAAACCTTATTTGAGAATTTCATTTCCACAACAAATCTCCTGAGATTAAATTGATTTTAATGTTGTTTATAAAAAATTTAATAACATATTCATTTCTCTCTCTCACATCAGATAAATTTTTCAAACAAAATTAAATTGAAATCAAAATTAGGAAAACTTGTAGTAGCAAGAGATTAATACATCTCTTAAATAGAGGGCTATCCAATTTGGGGTTCCGAAGGAAACGTAAATTAAATGCCTTTAAAATTATTTTTTTCATGTAACTCCTTTTTTATCATAAGTTTTGAACCTCGTCTCGTGAATTTCTGCAGAATGCGATCCGTTTAAAATAATTTTAGACCACTTTGCCATAACTAAAGGAGTGTTGGTTTTCAGGTGCTCAAGAGTTAAAGGTTTACACATATCAATGCATAAACACGGTTTTTCACGTAGCCCCACAAAAATATGTCCAACGTTGTCAAACCGCACCATTTGATGGCCAATTGACAACGCCGAAACGATAGATTACGCCGCCGAAAAATATCTCTCGCAACAAGGTCATATTCGCTCGCGCTGTGGGGCATGTGGCGACATCTTGTTAAAATCACATATAGTTCAAGTAGTATTCCTTAATTGCAGGCACAAAAAAATTGATTATAACGCTCCGAATTGACAGTAACAATCTCGCTGTTGTCGTTTTCAAAGAAGTAAGGTTAAGTATCGCCCGAGAGAGTGTGCCTCATCGCTGAAGAAAACTTTCTTCGAAAAATCACCGTAGACTACTTGTGGTTCAAGCACCCAATCGACGTATGTACATACATACGCTGTGATTAAATACCTTGTAAAAAAGGAAGTATGCCGAAAGAATTTTTTAAAGAGATGTCATCGGTTCTTTAGGACTATGCCGCTTCATATACGATGGTGGCAAAACGGGCTCGGCTGTTGGAGCCGAAGATTATGGTTACCATTTTCTGGGATAGCGAGAGAATATTTTAATTTGATTACTTGCCAAAGGGAACTACAATGAACGGCCAGTATCATACTAATTTGTTGAGTCAGGCTTGTGAGGCAGTCGTACAAAAGAGATGTGGCAAGACAAAACATCCGTTCACACCGCTCGGTTGCGAGGGACGCCTTAAGGGGTTATAACCATTTTCAAAGCAAAATAAATGCTTTTCTTTGTTGATTTTTTCTAGATGCATTTTGTTCTATAAATTAATAAAAAAAAATAATAATAGATTCATTTTAAAAAATATTGGATCTGCTTGTTCCTGTAGCCGATCTCCAGAAGGGCCTCCAAAAAAGGTGCCTGACGGTGACGAAGATATTCCTGAATAAATATTATAATTGATGAATACAGGTAATGAATAAAGGAATAGCGAAAATTTTGATTTTTGACAAAATGGCAGGTAAAAAAAATTCATGTTTTGTGAGAAATTCTACACTTCAAAGTTATTATTAAAAAATTTATTCCTTCGATCATTCCGAACAATTATGTCTCAGCAGGTCATAGGTGTGAAAATTTTAAGCCGATCGGCTCAGCCGTTTCAGAGAAACTTTTCTCAGTAAAACTCATTTTTTTGGGAACTACTACTAAACTACTTCGCCTTGCGCTCCGACTATTTTCGAACGCCACGAGACGGCTTTAAACATTCGATCATATCTCCCATACTGTTTGTCGAATCAACTACAGATTTTCGAAAAATATTCTCAAATATATGGGCATTCGAAGAATTAAAAAAAGTAGATCTTTTGAAAATTAGGAATGGATATAATCCCTTAAAAAATACTGGATTTACAGCAATTGACCATCCATCCTCCGGACCGGACTACCGGTGACTTTTTCCTTTTTTCAAATTTTGACGAAGTTTTTCAAACGACATTAATATGAAAGCCGCCATAGAAAACCATTTTGAAGAAAAATCTTAAGAATATTTTTTCAGTGGTATAAAAGCATCGTATTCAGGATGTGAAAAGTGTAATTCAATTAAGTGAGGCAATATTGAAAAACAAATCAACAATTCATAAAGTACTTTACGCTTCGAACTTATCAGTCACCCCTCGTATCTATGTATCTATATATGAAAGGGGATGTATTTATGAATGATTTTAAAGACTCGAAAACCATTAACCCACATTGTTCAAACTCTAGTAATAACTTCGTTGACTGAGAAGTTTGGGTACTTTTGAAAAAGATGCCGCCTGTCAGAAAAATCAAAATTCCTTTAAATAGTTATGCGATAGTAAAAAAAAGGTCACAAATTGATCATATGTGTATTTAAATATTTTGGAAGTGTTTATTATAATTGAGCTGCATTTAACGACTGGAAAACTCCAGTATACTTTAGAATAATTTTGTTTAGCCCCCCAGGCTAAATCACTTTTTAATCAAAGACTACCACCCTAACATAAATTCACTCAACACACGTATAAAGAAAACCATACACACAGACACACGCACTCATACAACAAGAGGTGAAAGCAGAGCTTTTACTGTAGCGGTCTGTTGTTGCATTTCCCCTCAAAACGGAACGAAAGAACTGCTTTGAGGGTTTGAAGCACTTTTCTTATGTCCTTTTAAACTACTTGCTTTCACACAGTTAGAAGAGATCGACGTTCCGCTGCCATACCCCATAATCAAAAGGTAATATTGTGCCACTGTATTAAATTATAACACATTTTAATATTATATTACACAAATGAATTATTTTCAATAAATTCAAATACCCGCAACTAATTCTTTTTATTTTAACTATTTATCTTTTTCGAGCGAAACCACTGGGGCATTGTTTCAATCTATGCGCCACGGGTTTTCATGGTCCTTCGAGCCGACACTTAACAAGCAACCATCATTTACAGTCCATTTACTATATTAAAGAAGGCCGGCACTGCAGCTAATTAAAGCACCACAACTAAAGAAGCTTCTCAGGAAAATAAATAAATCACAACCAAGAATCGTTGAACAAGCAACATTTTTTTATAAAGGTACGTGGTTGACAGCACTAGTTTTTTTGCACAATTCAAAAAAAAAAAGAGCCAAAAAATAAAATTTTGTTTTCTTGAGATACGCGGAAACCAACATCAAGATAGTTATACACGAAATCTGCAAGCACAGTGATATTGCGAGTGATTTTGTGAAAGTGAACACAGTGTTTTTCGTGTATATGTATACATTGGTATAAGTGTGAGATATACAGGCACGTTTTATTTTTGCTTTCTTTCAATTGTTAGTGCACTTTTCATTTCTTTCGACAATAAATTACATGAACACAATTTATTTAAGTTCATTTCATTGCAAAATATTAATTTCATATTTTTTTGATATTCTTTTCACTTAATTTCGTTTTGCAATATATTTTGTGTAAACAGTATTTCAATTGGTCAAGTCATTCGCACTAACAACAATTCACAGAATTTTATAACCGTGCTTAATTTACATATATCACTTCTAAGTAAACTGTGCTTTCTTTTGTTCTTTGATATTAAATATTTTTTATATTTTTTCACAAAATCACTTCAATATCTGCATCTGCACTTTTTCAAATTCCGGTATATATATATATAAACACATATTCCTCTAAGTGGGTGGCGAGATCTAAAAGTGGAAAGTATTATTTATTGCAACATAAACAAAATACATAAGCATTTACACATACGTATATACACATATACATATCTAATAAATATCTAATATTTCAAATAAAATATTGCAATACTGTGCAGTAAAGCATTAAAATTCTGGTGTTTTCTCATATTTTTATATAAATTTGATTTTGGGAGAATTTTTTCATTACCTTCGGTGTTAATCTACCTTTTATTACCTTTGGTGTCATAACTTCACTTTCGACAAAAAAAAAGGATCAAAATGGATACTTTCATTCGCTTAGCAGACTCGGTATCAGAGTTCGAAGCTGATTATAATTTGATGGCTGAAACAGACCATACGAAATATACGCTTTCCCTCCAACAAGATGAGTTAAAGGCTATATGGAGAAAAGTGAAAATTTCCCATGAAGAACTTTTAAATTCCAGCATGGCAGATGCGAAATCGACACCAGTAAAAGCCAAATACAAGACTTCATATACGGTTTACTTACGCTGCATGTCGAGCATGGCAGAACTTCATGCAAAACTCACTAAATATGATAAAGAACAGGAGGATATATCAATGAGGGAACATAATATTCATCTCCCACCATGTGATACAGATATATTTAAGGGTGACTACACCTCATGGCCAACATTCCGAGATATGTTTACGGCCATATATATTAATAATAGACGTCTCAGCCCTGTAGAAAAGCTGTTTCATTTGAATCAGAAGACACAGGGAGAGGCAAAAGAAATAGTGAGTAAGTGCAAAGTTACCAACGAGGGCTTTAACACTGCGTGGAAAAATTTATGCGACAGATTTGAAAATAGGCGGATATTAGTTAATTCGCAAATAAAAATTCTTTTTAACTTACAGGCAGTAGAAAGTGAGTGTGGAACCTCACTTAAAAAACTACAAAGGAGCATAAATAATTGCCTGTCCGCATTACGCTACCACAATATAGACGTAGCAAACTGGGATGCGATAGTCACCTATTTGTGTTCCACAAAGTTACCAGAGAGCACGTTGGCTCTTTGGGAACAGACTGTTCAAGACAAATCCGAAATCCCCAAATGGGATGATATGGACAGATTCTTGTCGAACAGATTTCAGACTCTGGAAACTATATCGGATATAAAGGCAACAAAACCATCAAGAAATTCAAAGCCGCAAAATATCAGCAAACCAGAACCGCAAAAGAGACTTGGAGCCTACCAAGCAACTATTTCCAATGTTTTTTGCAAATTATGCAAGGGCACGGATCACAAGTTATCCGAATGCAAAAATTTCCTGAAATTAAAAATTCAAGACAGAATTGATTATATAAAAAAAATTCACAGCTGCTTGAACTGCTTATCTTCTGGTCATACGGTAACAAGGTGCAGGAGTCGTTTCAACTGCAACATTTGTAACCAAAGACACAATTCACTTCTTCATTTACAAGCAGTTCAGCCAAAAGCAGCAATAATTAATAACAATTCGGATGATATTCCAACAACTTCAGCGCAAGCTCAAGCAAGGCGCGATGCTTTGAAATCCAACAAAGCACAAAATCAAAATGTACAATCTTGTTTTGCTAATACGAGCAGAGGGGTACTCTTAGGGACCGCGCGAGTTAACGTTTTCTATAATAATACAAATTTTTCAGCGCGGGCTCTAATAGACTCTGGCTCAGAATGCTCTTTCATCAGTGAAAGACTCAAGCGCAGAATTAATCTGCCTTCAAAAAAGATACACGCCCAAGTGTCAAGCATCAACAATACAGTGTCGGCTCAAGTCAAAGAGACTTGTTACATACAACTGCGGTCACCAATCGACCCTTTAATCAAAATAGATACCAATGTATTGGTATTACCGCAATTAACCGGAGATCTCCCATCTTACCAGATCGACGCTATGACTAAACAAGCGTTTCCGGACTTAGTCTTAGCAGACAAACGTTTTTTTGCTAATGAACAGGTGGATCTCATACTCGGCGGTGACATCTACGCCCAAATATTATTAGGCGGCATAAGGAAGAATGTACTGGAGACTCTTCTGGCACAGGAAACGGTGTTCGGTTGGATATTGACTGGTCGGACTGACACAGTTACATCAAACAATAATTGTGTTTCCTTCTACAGCGAAGTCAATTTAGACAAACGCTTAGCTTCATTTTGGGAATTGGAGGCCATCCCAAGGAAGAGAAGTTGCACTACTGAAGAGACTTACTGCGAGCAGCTATATAAAGACACAACTAAGCGTAATGATGAAGGCAAATATATCGTATCCCTGCCTTTCAAACAGGATTTCCAGAAGAATACGCCATTAGGACCATCACTGAAAATTGCTTGCTCGCAATTCTTTCGCATCGAAACACGCCTGGCAAAGGATCCGCTTTTGCAGAAGGAATATAATAGAGTTCTAGCGGAGTACGAGACGCTTGGACATATGCAGCGGATTTCAAATCACGTTCCCGGAGACGAATGTGATACATACTTCTTGCCACATCATGCTGTTAGAAAGGAAGAAAGCACAACTACTAAGGTACGAGTAGTATTCAACGCGTCGTGTCCAACTAAAAACGGAGTCAGCCTCAACGATGTTCTCCACGCCGGTCCAATTCTGCAAAGCGATCTTACAATTTTGCTATTAAGGTGGAGATTGTTTCAATTCGTCTTCAATAGTGATATTGAAAAGATGTACCGCCAAATAATGCTAAACTCAAATCAGACCAAGTTCCAACGTATAGTCTTCAGAAAAAGTCCAACCGAACCAATCAGTCTATATGAATTGAAGACTGTAACCTTTGGAGTCAATTGCGCACCTTACTTAGCCATTAGGACACTACTTCAACTAGCAGATGATGTAGAAAATTCATACCCTCTAGCGTCTGATATTCTGAGGAATTATATGTATGTAGACGATGTCTTAGCAGGAGGACACAGCATCGAGACTGCAATCAAAGCTAAGAACGAGGTGTTATTAGCACTAAAAACAGCTGGATTTCCACTTCGCAAGTGGACGTCTAACCACGAACAAATTTTGGAGGGAATACCAAAATCGGACCTGCTCAATGAAGACTTTCTGGATTTTGAAGACACCAGCACAGTAAAGGCATTGGGCATTAGATGGAATGCTCATTCTGATACATTTTATTTCATAGCCAAGGAATTGGTAACTGAAGTCAGCTTCACAAAAAGGGCAATACTTTCGGCTATTGCAAAGTTATTTGACCCACTGGGCTGGCTCGCGCCATTCGTAATTACCGCAAAAATAATTATGCAAAACATTTGGTTAGAGGGTACAGGTTGGGATGAAGCAGTCTCCGAAACTACGTCGGACCGTTGGCAAAGTTTCATATATAATTACTCAGAAATTAATAAAATCCGTATTCCGCGCTGGGTACATTTTTCGCCAACAAATCAAGTAGAACTTCATGGCTTTTGTGATGCCTCTGAGAAGGCATATGCTGCTAGTATTTTCCTTCGTGTAAGGAAAGAAAACAAAATATATGTCAATCTCCTGGTCGCTAAGTCAAAAGTAGCACCAGTGAAAACTATTTCATTACCACGATTAGAACTCTGCGGAGCTGTTTTGCTAGCAGAGCTAGTCGATTCAATAATAACAAATCTTAATTTAGGTCAGGTTACCACGTATTTATGGACTGATTCTACTATTGTCTTAGCCTGGATCAGAAGACCCCCATGCTCGTGGTCAACATTTGTAGCTCATCGAGTCACGAAAATTGTGGAAAAAGTAGGAAACCAAAATTGGCTACATGTGGATTCAGCATCAAATCCATCAGATTTGGCAAGTAGAGGCATTAGCGCACAAGATTTAGTATCAAATTCGTTGTGGTGGCAAGGTCCTTCTTGGTTGCAAGAAGAAAAGTCAAAATGGCCCACACAAGACAAAAACTATAGTACCGAGTTAGAAGAGAAAAGGGTACAAGTTCATACAACTATGGCAATCAGTATCAGTGAAGACATTATTGAAAGATTTTCTGACCTGGCGAGAGCTTTGCGAGTCTTATCTTATGTAATAAGATTCTTCCAAAGGACTCACCCACACACTAAGGCTTCCTTTCAAGCGAGATCTTGTTCGATTTCAGCAGATGAAATCAAAGCAATGACTCAGCGCTTAATAATTATTTGCCAGAAGCAGCATTATGGTCAGGAATACTCATTACTCGAACTGAAAAAACCTATAAGTCCAAAAAGTGAAATTTTACCTCTTAATCCATTCATTGACAGGGAAAATATAATACGATCAGGTGGTCGTCTGGGAAAATCATTAGATCTATCGTATAATGAGCGCCACCCAATTGTCCTCCCATACAAAAGCAAATTATCGCGTCTTATAGTACAATTCATCCACAAAGTGTCACTTCATGGAGAGAATCAGCTTATGCTTCGCCTGATACGCACGCAATACTGGATTCCACGAGTACAGAATATGATTAGGTCAACAATTCACAGCTGCAAAATCTGCACAATTTACAGAAAACGGTCACAAACGCAACTTATGGGGGTACTTCCGGAAGAACGGACCACATATTCACGACCTTTTACAAACACTGGAGTCGACTTCACTGGACCGTTTGACATAAAAACTTATAACGGACGAGGATGTCGAGTTTCCAAGGGATATGTCTGTCTGTTTGTTTGTTTTGCCACAAAGGCAATTCACTTAGAAGCCACCTCAGACTTAAGCACGCAATCATTCTTGGCAGCCTTTGCCAGATTTGTAGGAAGACGAGGTTGTCCCAAAAAAATATACTCCGATAACGGAACGAATTTTGTCGGAGCTTCTAGATCTTTACGATCAGACTTAAAGGCTTTTATAGCCGAAGCACGAAGTAGCACTTTGACAAAATACGCTCATCAAATGCTCACGTGGAATTTCATTCCCGCTTCAGCTCCCCACATGGGAGGTTTGTGGGAAGCGGGAGTTAAAAGCTTCAAGGCTCATTTCAAGAAAATTGCCTCAGAACACAAGTATACCTTCGAGGAACTCTCGACTCTTCTATGCAGAATTGAGTCATGCCTCAACTCTCGACCACTCAGTCCCGCATCAAACCAACCATCCGACCTGGAACCACTGACTCCAGGCCACTTCTTAGTTGGTGGACATCTTTTGGCTCTTCCTGAAATAGACGCCAACGAACATCGAGCCTCAATCGTTAATCGGTGGCAACGGCTAAAGGCGCTACACCATACATTTTGTAAAAGATGGAAAACTGAATATCTATCTGAACTCCAAAAACGCAACAAGTGGAGATTCCCGCGATCCAACATAAAAACTGGTGATCTTGTCGTGATCAAAGAAGACAACCTACCACCTAATGAATGGAAATTAGGTAGGGTCGTCAACCTACACCCAGGATCGGACAACCATGTCCGGGTCGTCGATGTGATAACGCAAAGGGGACAAGTCACTCGACCCTTAGTAAAACTGATACTATTACCGCCCTATAATGAACAAACCGAAAAAAGAATCTGCGAGACCAGATCCACATATCAAAGGACGTAAAAACCAGCGATGAATTCCACTCCTGTTAGTCTGCTTCGATTCCACATTTTGAGATTAATACCAATCCATTCCTTTTCATTCCAATAGACTTATTAGCAGCATAAAATATAGAAACGTACATGACATACGTGCTTACAAAACCTTTACAGAATCTCACGACTCTGTCACAGAAAAGAACAATGATAGATTTTATGACTCATCGCGTTTAAACGCAGATAGCAGAAGAATTAAAGCTTTAAGGCTTGTTACTTCCGCTAACACTCATAGAGTAATCAAAATCCATCAATGTATCATCATCAATACAATACCATAATTTAAAATTAGGCAGGAACCAAATATTAGCATTAAAATGGTAGATGGTTATAGGAAGTAATGAAACTCGTAGACAAAGAGGTTGAGATGGCTACAGGAGAAAAGGTACCGGTTGGCATAAGTAATAACAACACATAAGCCTTAGGAGATATGGGTAGTGTTGGCATTGAAAAGTTAGGAAAGGATGAAACGGTAACTTCAGAGATACATCCGCTAAAAAAAAGCTAAAGAGGATGCTACGCCTCATACAAACATACGGAAGTGCATTACATATATCTCAAGGAAAATCATCCATATTGATCTGCATTGTTAAAATTAAATAAGATTTCGTTGCTGGACTTGCACCTAGTCGAACAGACATTAAGTCTAAGATCATTACTACCACTGCCGCATATCCATCTCTATATACACGCATATATATATAAGTATTTACAAATGTAGTTAGTTCAATTGACATATTTGAGTCGTCTAAAAACTGCCCAGAAAAGGAAATTATATATATATATTTTGCGAATCGTTTAACACTTTACAACTATTGAAGGAATTTACTTTCCATGGCATGGCCGGCAATAAACAAATTGGTTAGCAGAGTTTTCGAATATTTATTGAAACATACAAACATACAAATATGATTAGGCAAAATATTCACCTTTAAGCATAGATTTAGCTAATATTGTATATTTATATTAGAGAATTTGAGTTCATTTAAGTTGTAACACTGCGTATAAAACTAATTCTGATTAATTTTTAAGTATGTAATATATTAGGGTTTTACGGTGTAAAGTTAAACTGAAACTCTCTAGTGCATAGAAAGCATAGAAAAATTTGCAGTTACATTAAAAGGAAAAACGTTTTCATAAAGAGTATACTGTATATATATAGTTATCTATATTTGCGAAAGAGTAAAAATTATGCTTCTCATCGAAGAGTAGGAATTAGGTTTGTAAATTACTAACTATCGTTTTATTAAATAAATATTTTATACACTGCAAGAGAAAAGTAGGATTTTTTGTTCTCTTTGCCTTTGGATTGAAGAAACCCTTGATTCCTACCCAGATTTTGAGATATGTGTCTCTAAAGTTGTTCTATAGGAACACATTCATTATTATTTTTTTTTACTGTAACTTAGGCAAAGATTTTATCTACATATGTATATACATATATTTTTACAATCAGACTTATACCCTGAAAAAGTATAACTTTTAAAATTATAATACCTATGTAAGTGTGTGTGTGTTCTTAATAATAGAATATATTTTTGGTATCAACAAAGTTACAATTATTTGACAACAAACATATGTAGGTACTAAATATGCGACTACATATATTGTACATACATAACATGTATGTACATATGTATACATGCGCTTATATACTTAATTATATGCTTACTTCCTCCTCCTCTAAGCTTCATAAAAGTAGCTTGCCAAAGGATAACGTATAATCAACGCGCATAAGGTACAGATCACCTGAAAACCCAATAAAAATTGAGTGACAACTGACTCGTGTACGGGGCCAAACAGAACCAGCACAAAGTTGATCAGCGTAAAATTATTGGTAATCACTCGACCGTCCTTTTGCTCCTGCCACGATATTAGTTTCAGATTTTTCAGTATACGAACCATTAACAATCCCAGCGGGTTTAAATCTTTCAGATGAAATTCCGTTGTACTTATGTGAAGTAGTTCGGTTCTGTCGTCATACTTGGGCAAACGATGTCGCGGGCATGGCACGAAGTGGAATAATTGTGGTACTGAGTACAGAAAGTTTAGTATCTGTGGTATGAAGAACAGCAATAGAGTTTTACTAAAATGTCCCAATATTCCGACGACAGCGAAGGTCATTCCAGCAAAATAACAATAAGTATCGCCGACAAATACTTGCGATGGATACTTATTATATTTCCAAAGTGCCAGAGAAACCGCCAAGAATGGTAGCATAAGATAAATCGAAAAGTTATGGCAATCGACTTGATGTCCAAATGCAAGTTCAATAACGTTGTAAAATAGAATCGATGCACCGATAACAATAGACTGTCCACCTTCCAAGCCATTTATACCAGCAAGAATATTAATTGCATTAGTACAAAATACGGCCAACATGCCCATGTAAATATAATAGAATACACCAATATCGAGGGAATAACCCAACAATGGTCTGACAAATTTTGGCATAATCACTGTGGTTATATTAAAATTTACATAGTAAACCATTAGTAATGGCAGTGTAGCCATTGTTGGTAAGAGTAATTTATGGCGCCAACGCAGATCCAAAACGTCATCGGCAAAGCCAAGAAGAATCATGCAGCATATAGATAACAGGGCAGCTATCATTTCGGCAAACTTCTCATGTGGAAAAGTGGCTGGTTTGGCGCCAGTTTTTTAATATCCAATAAAGCAGATTCCTCAAATGTGTATGGAATTGGTATGAAGAGGAACATGGCCACAAGAAATGTGCATCCAATTAATACACCTAAGGATTCAGGAACCTGGGGTTTATCACGCTTGCATAGATCTTTACCATACAAACCGGCCTTGATGAACATATCTTTGAAGCGCGGAATCATACGAACAGTTCCAAAATAAGTGCATACGGCAATTAAGCCGCTTATGGCTATTGTAACACTACCCATTATTTTGCAATTGCTTCCTATGCATTGGTTCCTATATTTGACAAAAATTGATAACAGCATTGAAAACGCTTTGTTTTTATTTTCAACTAAAGCATTAAAAGTTTACGAATGTATGTATGTATCTAAGCAACTGTTGTCCATTAATGTTCCATAGGTTGTTCATCCCCACCGCCAGCTTCTTCACGCTTTGTCACAACTTCACAATCATTGGGATCTTGTATTTCATTAAACATATATTCATCTTGATACTCTTTCAGAATCTGACTGGACCGATTTTCATCCAAAAATAAAGAATACACTTTCTTAACATCTTCTGTGGTTACTTCTGTCGCCTTGCGACGTCGGCATACTAAATTCGCTGTGGTTATTAATTGTATTGCATAACGTAAGCTAGTATCCGTGGCAATACGTGTTAGAATTGTTAACGCGAAAATTACTAATTCAATTAGAAACGATTACTAAACATAGTAAATTTAATATCTAAAACTAATTAATTTAATTTGATAGTCAAAGCAAATTTACGAATAGTTGCGCAAAGTTTAACCGATAAATTTTGCTGTTATCGAAACGTTTCAACTTTCGGTGGTACTTATGCTTCATTCACACTACGGCTGCCATGTACTAAATATTTGACGAATTGGGAATGTCAGTGTAGACAGTATAATGAATTTTATTTCTCTTTACTTTAATTGTTTTTTTGAAAATATTGAAAATCCTTTTACTAAATTCTATATCAGAACAAATAATTTAGGCAACTGTTCATAAATCTTAAGGCAAAATTTAAATAAAAATGTTTTTATTAAAAATGAACTAACATCAATTTGTTGTCGTATAAAAATTTGTTTGTTTGGAAATACACGCTAAATACGCTTCATGCTTCACGAAGTCCCCCCGTCTCGCTTATATATATATAATATAAATAAGTCACAACTCAAAGTATGTGACTCAATTTAAAATGTATGTCTTGAATGACTTCATTTGTTCCGTACATTGAAGACATTAACAAGGTGATTGATGTGCAATTGTCAATGGCAACTACATATAAATTGCATAGAGTTAATTGTATTTTCTCTATTGCCTCAAAGAAAATAAATTCAATTTGTAGCGAAGACGTTGCATTGAACTTATTACCAGAAGAAATTAGAAAACGATATTGTGCGACCAGTTGGCGTTATGGCTGCTGGAACATTCTCGACGTTGGCCATAGTGGGCACTTATCGTTTTCGCCATCAGGCCTATACTGGAACGTAGACGTCGCGAAGAAGCTGAAGCTTGTGCCGAATATATATTTCAACAAGAGAAATCTAAAGAAAACATCATCAACCTTAGCCAGAATACATCATTTCATATACGGAACAAAAAACACAAGCTAACAGTGCTGTAATTTATTTGCGTTTGAGCCGTGGGAAGATTTAGAAGGCCTTTTCCCTATGTTTATCCTAAATTTAACCTCACAAATCATATGAAGGTGTCATAGAAGATGGAGAGATGATAGGCATATATACACTTACAGATTAACATCGCGTAACTGGAATCAAGAACGTGCGAGGGTATATACATCTCGCTGCATCCCTTTCCTGGCCGCTTCGATTAGGCTGCATCAATATGTACATGTATGATCATCCCCTCATGTTCTGGCTGTAATTACAAAAACAATTATAAGTAATAAATTTATATATGTAATTATGAAAACAATTCTAAGTAATAACTATATATATATCACTTATTCCTGCTTGCTCAGGGCCTCTCATCATCGCTTCCTGCAATACTTCAATGATGTCTCTGTACTGTTTCAATGATGAGACATTGAAACGTTCGGTTAACGTTGTCCGCTGTTCACTGCAGCCACATGCCATAAGAGCCCAATATTCATAATTTACTGAAGTTAATTTTTCAATAAATTGAAGATCCATTTTTATTTTCCGTCTTTTTGCTTTCAATTAAAACTTGCTTCTTGTCGGAGCACTGAAAGAATGAAAATTAAAATGGACTCCTGGAATATTCCAAATGTCTACTTACCTCGTGGAAAATATGATAATATTTAGGTTGGCAGCAGTGAAAAATATATCATAAAATTTTGTACACAAATTTTCGATTTATGTATATAACACCGTGTTCAGATGCAGCGAAGGTATCGAAAACAAATATCATTGTATGATGTTAACACATATATCTGCTTAAATATAAAATAATATCTCAATATTCTTTTACTACGAAACAAGTAGTATAATTTCACGAATAATTTTTTTTTTATGAATTGAATTTCCCGTCGTGTGAGTCTTCCAGCTAACATCCATCACGTCACTAGAAAGTTCATATGATAATTGTTTCATTGTAAACATATCACTAGAAAATTTCGTATGTTTTTCGAGGTCACTCACGTCACTAGAAAGTTGCTTCAAGCAAGGCTAGCATAAACCCTAACAAATTACGTTAAATCTTCTCGAAAACGAACATGCGATTCGGGGCGTCGAAAGATTGCAATGATTACTGGCATTTCTTTCATTTTTCGAAACATTACTGAATAATTCCGGCTGAATTATCCCGGAAGGCATAATAATGAAGACTGATTTTTTCAAATTTTCGGGTGGCAGGCTTGGGTTTCACCCAGTCTCAATTTAAAGTAGCCCACATCAAAAAAAAAAAAAAAAAATATATATATGCGTATATATATATATATGTATGAAATTGCTCCTCCGTACAATAAAATCCAACTCGCCACCCAACCAAATAGAGAAATTTCTTAGGAACAATACCAAATTTACACATTTCCAGATCATTATGACTCGTTTCGGTGCAATGTTGAAGAGAGCTGAGCAACAAGCTCACCGCTACCCACAACCCTGCCGCCTCTGCAAAGGAAAGCACCCTATAAGACTCTGCCCGGTATTTCGGGCGAAAACCCCGGAAGAAAGGTTGCGGGAATCACTCCTGGGCAAGTATTGTGCCAACTGTCTTTCGGTAGCACACCGGGCAGAAGCATGCACGAGCACGCGAAAATGCAGGCGATGCCAGGGCAAGCACCATACAACTTTACATCTGCAGACCGACGAACCAATCGACACCAGGCCATGGAGTGTGCAAGTGGCCGAAGAACTCGACGGGGACATTATCACTATTGATGCGTCGGAACTTGAAGAAGGAGAGGTGACATCCGGAACGGAATCGAGGCCTTTCCGTCCGGGTGTGCAACGGAGATCGGAATCCCGGACTTTCCGACCCCTACTGGCGCATGAAAGACGCCGACAAAGTGGAGCGGAGTCCCGGTCTTTCCGCCCACTACCACCAGCAACACGACGACGTGGAGCGGAACCAAGGACTTTCCGCCCACATCAATCATCCGTTCACCGCCGTGGAGCGGAATCTAGGACTTTCCGCCCACATCAATCATCCGTTCACCGCCGTGGAGCGGAATCTAGGACTTTCCGCCCACAGTCTACGCAAGAGGCTGAAAGAAGCCTGCAACGATTCCGGCAGCTACCCAGAACATTCCGGAATCAAGACCATGGTCTCGCGCCCGTTACCCTGCAGCCCGTCACGGCTATAGCGCCGACAGCAATAATTAAATTAGAAGCCGGAGGACGACTACATCTGGTGCGGGCAATAATCGACGTCTGCTCACCTACATCCATCATCGCCTGGGAGCTAGCCGAAGAGTTGCATCTCCAGATTGCCCGCTACACACACGAAAGGGGCTGCATGCTGCGCTTACGCGGAAAGCATGGTGTTAACACCAGCTTAACAACACATGCGGCAGTCATTCGAGGGTATGCCAGAGTAAGTCCCACGACCAATGTAGACCCGGCACTCGCGGCTGCGTACACACATATGCGACTGGCAGACCCTCGTTTCTACCAATCCACGCCAATACGATTAGTGCTCGGAGCCGACGTATACCCGAGCATAATTCAGACGGGTACCCTCCCTAACACCTTTGGCCCGCTAGTTGCCCAAAGCACTATATTTGGGTGGGTACTATCAGGCTCGTGCCGATCGTAATAGCATCGTAATAGTTCGCTAATTTTATATATACATACACAAATTGAAATAATAAACCTGAATTTTATGAAGTGCAACCGTCAACCACACCTTTCTTTTAATTTATTTCTTTTCTCGCAGCAATCACATTCATTTCTTCCTCTAACAGCTAATCAGAGTTCAACCAAAGAAGGAACCCGATCTCGAGGACGTTGGGCTAGTTACCAGCATACTAATAAAAATTGAATACATACATGTATAAATTTTAACAAATCTGTAAAAATATAGGTATGGCAGTGGAATCACCTCGTCAAAGGATGTTGCCTATGGCAAGGGGGCCGGTATGTTTAGCCCCCCAGGCTAAATCACTTTTTAATCAAAGACTACCACCCTAACATAAATTCACTCAACACACGTATAAAGAAAACCATACACACAGACACACGCACTCATACAACAAGAGGTGAAAGCAGAGCTTTTACTGTAGCGGTCTGTTGTTGCATTTCCCCTCAAAACGGAACGAAAGAACTGCTTTGAGGGTTTGAAGCACTTTTCTTATGTCCTTTTAAACTACTTGCTTTCACACAGTTAGAAGAGATCGACGTTCCGCTGCCATACCCCATAATCAAAAGGTAATATTGTGCCACTGTATTAAATTATAACACATTTTAATATTATATTACACAAATGAATTATTTTCAATAAATTCAAATACCCGCAACTAATTCTTTTTATTTTAACTATTTATCTTTTTCGAGCGAAACCACTGGGGCATTGTTTCAATCTATGCGCCACGGGTTTTCAAATTTATTTTAGGAAACAGGCCCTGATATCTAAATACTCGTAAAAAACTGCATATGTGTTTCGATTTAGTTGAATTTTTTTTTTACACAAAGTAAACCAGCCACCGAACGCTTTGAGTTTTATGGTTTCATTTTGTTTAGATTTTGAAGGTGACTTTTGGTTTGTGTAAACATATAAACATAGTGTATGGGTACTCTTTTCTTGGCTGAAGTGGATAAGGGATCAAGATCGATTTGCTTATTAATATTTACCCTTATCCTTTATCATAAAAAATTAATAAAGCTAAACAAAATTTAATTAAAAACTTATTATTTCATTCCATATATCTGCACAGTTGTGCATTCCACAAAATCTTTGACTCTACTCTACATTTATGTGAGCAAACTTTACTTATACTATTTACAATACATAACACACAAACAAACATCTGAGCATATTCATATACATGGAAAAGCAGTGCACTTCAAAAATGTCAGCTTCCGAAGCAACACATCCCATTGCACTTAGAGTGCATAAAATATGCACAAACCAAATAAATTTTAAACAAGTAAAGGACAAATTTACAAAAGCTTTCAAAGGCAGCAGAAGGGATAAATCAAGTATACGCACAGGCACGCTTAAAGGCACTCACACACACACACACACACACACGCACGCAGATACATATAAGCTACTGACAATCTAGACACTTATTTAAGATGCCAAGTGGAATGTAACTTTTCCATTTCACCTCACTGACTTACGCATTGCGCTATTCGGAGATGCTCTTGATATATTCGTACGCAGTGTTGTCTGTCAGTAAAGATGAAACGAAAGCAAGCGAAAGGGAAATTTGCAGAAATTCATTCCAAATACGCACAAGTATATACATATTTAGAGTATGCAGAAAAGAAACAAGTGATGGCATGGCAAGTCTATGCAAAAGAAGAACTTGTAATTGTGGAGCTGGAATGCAGTTATGTGGAAACATTGAGAACAGAATTGGTGTCATGCGGCCACATTCTTTTTCTATTGGCTCCATTTACTGTAGCGCACTTCCGCTTTTCTTCACAAAAATTGAAGAATTTTGTGAGTTATAGCTTTCGGTAAATTATAAACTGTATTTGTAGTCTGGTTCTCCTAAACAATATTAAGGTCCTAAAAATATCGATTTAATTCGATGCAATCGATTTTCAGCTCCTCCTCCAATTTACGGTATGCGTTTCGCTATTTTTCCAAGAAATGAATAAAATTACAGTTAATACTAAGTTAATAGTTTTTTATGAGGAGCTTTTATTTCATGTCATAAATACCATCGGAGGGCTTGAGATTTCCTGCCGAGGGGCGACCGCAAATTGTAAGTTTAATCTTTTATATATTTGAATGTTGGTTAAACCAGTACTCGAGCTCTGGCCTTCAGAATGGCAGTACGCACTCTGCTATTGCAGCTGCTAACCCATAAACATGGGGTTTGATAAACAGATTTTGAAACTGTTGAACCAAGTAGAGGTAATTTTTTCAATAGCTTTTTCTTAACAGATTACGCCTGATCCGTGTCAAGCTGTCACGTTATTATTGTTCAGTATTATTTGACATTTCATCATTAACATAATCAGCTTACTGAACGTACTATTCGCAACACCATAACCCATCCTGAGACCCAGTATTCCTTATTGATTATGGCGACTCAGCCGAACGCATTTTACGTCCACATCTTAAATTGAAAGCGTACAATATACAGCTGAACTGAAGCCGCTCGATCTTCCCAAGCGACATCACTTCGCTCTAAGGGCTCTTGAAACGTTCCAAGAGGATCCGATGTTTTCAAGGCAAATTTTGTTCACCGATGAGGTCCATTTATGGCTCACTGTGTATATAAACAACCAAAATTGTCGATTTTGTGACAAAGGGCAAACCTCAGAGATGCGAGAGCTGCCATTCCATCCAGCAAAAATAACGGTTTGGTATGGTTTGTGAGCCAGTGGAGTCGTAGGTCCATAATTCTTCAAAAATTATGCTGGTGAGAACGAAACCGTCAATGGAAACCGTTATCACGCCATAAAAACCGAATACTAGATGCCTGAAATCGAAGCCCGTGATCTCAGCGACATTTGATTTCAACAAGACGGCACCACTTCCCCAATATCACAGATTTATTGAGCGAACACTTCGGTGAGTAGCTAGCTTCACGTTTTAGAATGGTCGATTGGCCACCAAGATCATGTGATGTCACACCGTTAGACTTTTTCCTGTGGAAAAGTCTAAAGCCCATGGGGACAATCCCGCTTCGATACAGGCCTCTGAGGAAAACATCACGCTTGTCTTTCGGCAGTTACCAATCGAAATGCTCGAACGAGTCATCGAAAATTGGACTCCCCGGCTGGATCATCTGAGACGTAACTGCGGCATACATTTGAAATAGATAATCTGCAAAAAAATAATACGAAAGAATGTTCTTACGAATAATAATAAACATTCCCCATTAAATTTGAGTTGTCTGTGTTTTTTCTTCAAGAAATTAGGTAACCTCGACGTCGAACACTCTTTAAAATACAACCACTGCGTAAACCATGGGATCTTTTTGTGAAACTACCACAATGCTCAACACAAAAAATAGATTCCTCAAAATAAGAAAACTAAGAAGCTAAAACAATTATTTTTTAAGGTAGACAGCTTATTTCATTCCTTGGACTCAGATACGACCTGTCAAACACAACTCCTGTGAAAAATGAAGTTTATTTCAGAACATTCTTTCTGCTCGGAATTTATTCAGGCCATTCACTCAGGGAGTCGCATCTTCTAGACTTTTCTAGAGCAGCGAACTGTGGCAAAACAACACAAAACCAACTAATTGAGTTTAAAGAAGCTTAGATACATGAGAAGGTGCGTATAAATCTACCCAAACTGAACTCTATTATGTTCTGGTTTCCGAAGAATACTTAGATTTAATAGACAACGCTTGGGTAATAACGTATAAATTTAACGAACTTTTATTTGAATGATTATCATTTTCTGAGGAATATAAGAATTTTAATTACTTATGTACATGAATTTAATTAATCGAAATGATTGAAAGAGATTATGTATTTGGATTATTTCAGATTTGACTTATACTTGGGACAGTAGATTTTCCTTTAACTGGGCCTTCTAACATTTGGAAACAAATAAGCTTTGAACATTACATGGCAACGATAGGCATTGATGGTACGACTAGCTGCTCACATGCTGCACTGAACAGTCACTCGTTTATGGTGCATAGAGTCTTTCCATGATTGTGTGTGGGTTTTCTGGGTCCAAAATGCGGCAATAATGAAAAATATGATTTTTCGGAAAAAAATTTCATTTTTTCATTTCATTTTATGTCCAATGAGGGCAGCGAAATCGCATCGCATGGTCATGAGGCTTCAGTTTTTGGATCGTTTGAACTGATACGCTTTTATATTGACGTTCTTATGCAGGATACTGGGCAAAGAAGTGCGCTAAATTTTCAATTTCTGCAAATTGGTCTCCATAATAAATTAACTTCAACCGTAATAATAAAAATATCTATGTAAGTAAAAGCTCAACAGCTGAACTACAGAGAAGCTCTGAGCCATATCTAACCAGCCGTCCTCAATTGGTGCATTAATATAAATTTCTTCCATCATTTTTTACAGTTAAGATTCATTTTATTTCAAACTAGCAGATTCAGCAGCCCGTTGTCGTGGCTTTTCGGAATTATATTAAGATTAAACGTAATAAGGTCGGTTTCTGGTAAATTTCTTGAAAAGCAAATAATTCCAATTAAATTTTTATTGGGACTAAATGGACTCTAAGTCCATTTTCCACTGCAAAAGGTGATGTTCAATATGAGTATAAGTAAAATGCTATCACATACCAATTAAATTTAATTAAATATAAAAGAGATTTTTTATCGAATAGATCGGTTCCTGGTCCACTTTCTGGGAAAAATGTTAATGTAACATGAACATTATACAAAATTCTACCTTTGTATCAAAGCTCAAATAAATTTTTATTATTGATTTTCCGAATAGGTCGGTATCAAGTCCACTTTTTTCGAATCAATTTATCCACTTCCTTGAAGGATAAGTCGATCCCTGGTCAACTGAAAAAACGACATCCATCATAAATATCCAAACCTCGCAAAGACACTCTCAATTCAATGAACCTTTACTGAATATTTTAATAAAATCGGTTGAGTGGACTTCATAAACGCGTACACACGTTCGTATCTCCTCTTTTATATACTATTTTTTATAGAGAATATTATATGAACAACTATTTTTAATTAAAATGGCCTCTCAAATGTATATAGCCGCGTCAATTCGCTTCATCTCTTCCCTGTTTGACGCCAATTGGAAATATCAAGAGAAACCAGATCGCTCTCCACCTGATCCCTTCAACGGAGTGGACCTCATCCTTTTCCAGTGCTTCTACTAGCGGGTATTATATCGAATACTTTCAAAGCTAAAGAGCTTTTATATATGCAGACGACATGACCTAGCCAGAGTAGCCACTTTGTTTTGATTCGCTGAACTTTATAAGCAACCCTTGTCGGCCAGCATCTCAAACTCTTCTTACCCACGCATTTCGGCATCTATCAAAAGAGTTTCTCTTATCAGAGGCTTATTCACTTAGTAGAGACTCGCTACACTATGCGCAACCTTCAAAAGGATGTTTATTGGCTACACAGAGGACAGTTGGTCTTGGTCAGTAGTATCTTCTTTTTTTTATTAACCATCCAACTAGACTATTTTTCTTCAAGTACTACCTGCTGGACTAGTACCGAATGACTAATAACCATCTAACTTTTTAAAGGGTTATAACATAAATTGAATATTACGCTGAGCAGTGAAATAAAGTTATGAAAAAAGCTTAAATTAAAATCCAATGATTTAATTTTCAGTAAAATTCATTCCGAAGAATTCTTTCATTTCTGTTAATATACACATATGCAATATATGCAAATACGAGTGTATGAATGTGTGCAATATAATGAGCATCGCAACAAAAGTTACTACTCCGCCACGACAGTATATAATTTCATATGCAACAACAACTACAAACTTTTTCAATATAATCAGCAACAATAATAACAACATAACCTCAGTAGACAAATACAACTCAGAATTCAGAAAATTCCTTAGAGTGCGATCTGCAGCGCCTGAACTTATGCAATGCAATCACTTAACAAATAAAGCTGTGACGCATACAAGCTACCAAAAGCTTTCGCCGAAAAGAGGAAGAGGAAGATGAAGGGTGTATGCGCAAAGCCAAGCAAAGCAAGGCAAAGCGATGATGCAAATACAAAGTGAGTAGCGGATGATGCAATAAAATTTGAAAGAAATTGCTTGAGGATAGTAGAAAGTGCAGGAAATGAGAAAAGTGCAGGGGTTGCCCCAACAGTGCCATATTCGAGTTAAGGCAAAAGTACTTCAAATCGCACATACATATACCTATATATATATATAAACTTATGTATTCGCGGTAAAAATGTAAGAAAATGATAAAGTGCAAATGCAATAGTTTTGAAATAAATATAACAAAAGAGAATGACATAAGTACACACATACCATGATATAAATATATACACACGCATATATCCATTCACATGAAAGCTACGTCTATGTCAAGATGTCGAAAGTGGAAGTCAAAGACAAATGCCATTGCGATTTGGGTCAACTTTTACTGACAGCGCGAATTTATCTTGCCACCGAAATAAAAAAAAATGCATACAAAGTGGATTCAAAAGTACCATATGCGTGGTTTTATAAAAATATTACGTTTTCCTTTCAATTACTAAGTAACTAGAAACAGTGTGAGCAGAATATTTCAATATTAATGAATATTAATTAAATGATATATATAATCATTTATTTATTATAAAACTTTGTTTTCTTTGACTAATTTTAACTCTTTTGAAACATAATATACCAAGCATTTAAGTGCACTCAATTAAATTTTTGGTTTAACTTTCTGCTAAGTTTTAAGTATATAATTATTTAAATAGCCAAAATATCAACAACTTTCACACAATAACAAAATTCAGTTCAAAAATTTTACGAGAACCTAGCTTACCCAGAAATATATCATCAATTTATGTTTTTAAATACATCCCTAGAAAACAAACTTAGACTTAAGTCGTATTAACTTTACTTTATTTCATTTATATCAATTTAATTTAATTTAAATATAATTTTAATTTATTCTTTATTATATTTTATTTTATTTTATTTTATTTTATTTTATTTTATTTTATTTTATTTTATTTTATTTTATTTTATTTTATTTTATTTTATTTTATTTTATTTTATATTATTTTATTTTATTATAGTTTATTTTAATTTGTTTTATTTTATTTTTTTAAATTTATTTTAATTTACTTCATTTTTTTTATTTTATTTTATTTTAAGTTAATTTATTTTATTTTATTTATTTTATTTCATTTCATTTCATTTTATTTTATTTTATTTTATTTTATTTTATTTTATTTTATTTTATTTTATTTTATTTTATTTTATTTTATTTTATTTTATTTTATTTTATTTTATTTTATTTTATTTTATTTTATTTTATTTTATTTTATTTTATTTTATTTTATTTTATTTTATTTTATTTTATTTTATTTTATTTTATTTTATTTTATGTTATTTTATTTTTTTTATTTTATTTTATTTTATTTTATTTTATTTTATATTATTTTATTTTATTATAGTTTATTTTAATTTGTTTTATTTTATTTTTTTAAATTTATTTTAATTTACTTCATTTTTTTTATTTTATTTTATTTTATTTTATTTTATTTTATTTTATTTTATTTTATTTTATTTTATTTTATCTTATTTTATTTTATTTTATTTTATTTTATTTTATTTTATTTTATTTTATTTTATTTTATATTATTTTATTTTAGTTAAAGAAAACACAAGCAATGTTTAACTCATAAAGTTAAAATAATCTTAGTTACCTACTTTTCTCCCCCACTGTACGTGTATTTATAAAGTTTGTTTTTACTTTGTTTGCCAGAAATTTCTCATGCGTCCGCAAGAGAGCAAAGTGTCAATTAAGTTTAAGGCATTTAAGAAAACATATATATATATATTAAAAAAAAACATAAAAAATATTTCATTTACAATGTAATGAGGACAACTATGTCATACTTGTGGCTGCGCTCCCTTAATCTTTGCGTGTACTAAATAAGAGTTGCACGTTTCTTCGTCAATTCAATTATGTCCTTCAACAACACTCATGTATTTTATACAATTTTTACATACACGTATTCATCGTTATCAATCTCCCCCGAGCATCACAGTTACCCATTGTAACTTGAGGATAGACCCAGAAGTAGTTTGTTTGTTTTAAAGTTTCAAGAAGTTAATATTAGAAACCGGAATTGAAACTTATTTCCAGTTTAAAGTTTGTTGCCAACGAACCCTGAGCGTATGGGTGCATGGTTGTATGCGTTTGAGTGATTGTGTTAGTGTTTGAATACCGATGCTCGTGGGTAAACGTCAATTAAGCATGCATTAGCTCCGTTTCATTGGCATAACTCTCAACTCTCTTTGGATAGATTAAACTTTATCGGAAATGTAATGTATGATACTCTGCTGCGAGTGGCATGTTTATACATATGTACATATATTCCCATAAATACGTACATATATTTTCATAAATACAAATAATCGTAAGAATCGCGTAAGTCAAATATTTAGTTATGGATTTGGAGGCACCAACAGCCTTTAAAGTTCAACTTTCAAGTGATATTTTTTTATATATTTTTAAGGCATTTATAAGAACGCCCGCTGATTTTAAATTTCCCCACATCTTATAGTTTTGCCAACAACAAAATACACAAAATATTGTTAAAACTTAAGTCTTTCTTCTTTATCACCACTAAAGTTTTCCACATGGTATACAAACATACATATATATTTGCAATATAAACATTGAGAGGCGCAAACTAAACTATGTAACTTGCCAAACAGCAAAGGCGGCTAAGCATACGGTAAACCAATCGAACCAAGTTGAGTAGCTATATAGAACAAGCTAATGAATGAAGCTTAAACTCTAGTCATATATGCAACGCCAATGGGCTTAATTATACAGTGAATGAATGTTGCAACATGTAAGCCTCTGTGTGTGTGTGGCGTATCGAACTATAGACACTATTATTAGTGAAACTAATAATGATTACTTGTAATATATAGTTTTCAACTACAACAACAAGATCTACGACCTTCATAAGTTAACGTTATTGCAGTTTTTGTCTAATTTAAAAAAAAAACTTTGGCGCCAGAGAACAAAAACAAATATACTTATAGAAAATCGCTTTATTTTTTTTCAAAATATGCTCTATTAAGATCTATATATGTATATACTTTAGCATCCGTTTGAACCAATTGTCGAAGTTCTTTTGCCATTCGGATTGAGGTATCTCGAAATCATGTGTTTTGAACGCATGTACCACCTCTTCAGGTGTTCAAAAACGTTAACCTCTCAGTTTGTTTTTAACATACGGAAATACAAAGAAGCCATTCGGTGTCGGGTCAGGACCATATAATAGATGATGATGGATGAAGGCAATTTTTCAGTCGATGTGGAAAAGCTCGTATTGCCTAATTTCATGATAAACGACTGAGAAACAAATGGTTGTGCACCACTTAGAATTTGTTGTTGAGAGTGGTTCTAGTGGTACGATTGCGACATGTCCAGCTTTTCCAAAAAAAAAGTGCAACTTCTTATCTGGAAGTACTTCATATGCGAAAAAGTTTTGTTGGATTCGGACCATCATTAAATACCTATACAATCGACTGTTGTTTTCTTTTGGGCTCATATGAGTAAATTCTCTCGACCAATCGACACGAGCACGTTTTTGAGCGATTGATAAATTGTGAGGACTGCCAAATGAACAATTTTTTTACACTCAAATGTACATGCAATATTGAATGTATGATGTCTCCACTAATTTGTATAGAACTACAACTGATTTCGGACGACCATCAAGAAATACCTCTCGGAGTGTTCCTCTACCCGGATTAAATTACAGTGATAAAAATTGGTTCTTGATCAAGATTCATCGCCAAAAAATTGAATTCAGTTCACCAACGCCCTTTTACTGAGCTCATCTACTTCGAAAGTTGTAACAAATAATCGCCGACATAAATACTTTAAGTTACCGCAATAGATACAAATACAAATAGCCCTCATAGATAAAATGTTCTGAGCGTGGAAAACATACGAAATGCCAAACCTTACGATAAAGATGTCAATTGTCCAAATCACGAAATATAAAAGTCAAAAGGCTAATATAACGTGCAGGTTAATTGATTTAAGGGGTTAGGGGTAGTCAGAGGCACGAAAAAATGAGAATTTTCAGTATTTTTTTTTTTGCTATTAAATAATTTTATTTTTCAAAAGTAGTGATATGGTATTATTAAACAATGTTTTGACTTGAAGTCACGAAAATTTCAAAAAAAAAAATTATTTCCGAAGTTACAGCTGTCTGTGTTAACCCAGTTCCAAAAAAAGGTCCTTGCGGTGACAATCATAAGTCCTTGGAGATTCATCTGAAATCAATCGGATAAAAAAATTTGTTTTATAAATAAATAATCCTGGACCTGATCGAAGGATTTTTTTTTTCAAAAATTAACAAAATGGCGGCCTCAGGAAATTTTTGGGAAAAAATCAACAGTTAATTGGTCTTAAAAAATCGAAATTTTTCAAAAAAAAAAAATCCTTCGATTTTTTCCCGAGTTTATTATGTATTCTAAAAGCTGTGTAAATTTCATTAAAATCAACTGAGCGGTTTTCGAGTTACAGTTGTCACCATTGTAAAAAACATAGCTTTGAGAAAAACGCGTTTAAAGTTTCACACTAGATACTAGCTACCTGCTCCCGAGCGCTTTGAAAGGCCCGAGCTCTCTTTGTTATTTGTCGAATAACTTAAAAACGAATTATCGGATTAACTTGAAATTTTCAGAGATTATTTTTAAGATATTATACTTAACGAAAATGTAAAAAAAAATTTGATTTTTTGAAAATTCTGACTACCCCTAACCCCTTAATGTTTTAAATTTTTGCCTTCTCGCAGGTCCCTGTCCTCCTGAAAATGTTGCCTAAAAGTTTCTGAAATATGGCACTCCTGGCACTCAAAAGCCCATAGTCCGAGTGCTGGTTCTATAAACATCCAAAATTGTAGAAAATTAGAACTTATCGTTTCCAGAACTTTTATCTCAAAGACTTGCAAAGCCGACTTATCATGGTGACATCGTCCTCGATTCTGCACTATATATTAGGAGTTTGGTTTTCGATCGTCGAGAGAGGACTTAACTTTTCAACTGCCTACTCACTCCAAAGTAGCCCCTATTGTCAAGAGTGATTCAGCGTTGGATGTTATTATTATTAGTGTTAATGCTAGTCCCTAGATAGGAGAAATTATTAAATGTAATTTAATTGAACGTATCCAAATTTAAAAAAAAAATATATCGTTTACCGTCTTGATTATAAATTTTATTTAAAAGCTTTCAGGCATTCTACTAGAATCCTTTATCATTGATTCAAAATCGTGGTATATTATTTGATCAAGTGCTTCACTACTAGTACAATTATCACCACTACTAATGGAAAATGGTAAATTTCATTTACTCGAAGTTAGAATGAAAATCCCAAATACATTAAAGGAATTTTTTAATTTGTTAAAAAGCTTTCCAAATGAAATACTTACAAAGGTCAATGGAATTAGTATCCAGAAATGTACAATTTGCAATAAAAAAGCAATTGAGCATATTGAAGATAACTTTCTGTTTCTACGCTCAACAACTGTGGACTGTGTTCCATTTACCTATAGGTACTGTAGTATGGTACAGATAAATATATGTATGTATATAACATGGTAATGCACGAGGTAGTTAAAGCGATTTTCTGCTTAAGAAGCAATAAAATGAAAAGAAGAACAGTCAAAGATAATAATTTTATGGTTATTTAATATTAAGTAATGAATTATGTGACAGAGTAATTGAAGATAAATATGAAGGGGAAAAACGACACTGCCTTGCCAATAAATCTAGCTAAAACTAGTGGTGTGTTTGGGTAAGAGATTATTGTGAGGAGGCAAAATTAGAAGTGATAATATAATCAAGACTTCAATGAAATTATGCTTAATGGGAGGGAAAAGTGGAAATATTTCCTTGGTTGGTTAGTTGGTATTTTAATTATTTTATTTTAATAAATCTCTGGAGGACTGGATAAACATATTTGCGTTGTTAATAAAAACTTGTTTTAAATAATTAATGGGAAATAAACAGAATAGCGCTGATTTGAATTATATATCATGGATGAAGTATGAATTCAGTAGATTTACTATTTGTGAATAAGTGACATGATGATGTAATGAAAGTAGAGAGAAGAGAGTTTTACCTGTCTTCTTAAAAAAAAAAAAATACTGAACCCTTATCAGCTATATATACCTATATCTATATATACATATATATCATTTGCACTCTGCAATGCGATTTTCGGCCGAGCTCCTCTTCTAATTTGTGGTATACGCCTTGATGTTTTCCAACAATGGAGGGGTCTACTTCTAAACTTTTATTTTTGCTGCAAGAAATGAAACTGTTGTGCACGTCGCTCAAGTGTTGACGAAAACTGAGTACTGTACATTCCTCCTCGTTCTTTGGGATTGAGCATTCCACGAACGTCATTAGACCGTATTTCGCATGAAGACTTGGATCTTAAAGCTTATAAAGTTTAGTTAACACAAGAACTAAGGCCGGCTGATCATCAACGACCGATTGGGTCTTTGAGAAACATGCAAGTGATGCGGAATTTCATCGAAAAATCATCTTGTTTGATGGAGCTCATATCAACCTCGATGGTTACGTCAATAAACAATACTATCGCATTTTGGGCTCTCAAAACCCAGCATTAATTGTTGAAAAGCCTCTCCATCCTCAGCGTGTAATTGTTTGATTTTGATTTATGGTCCGGCGGGGTCTTTGGACCTTACGTTTTCGACAAAGAGGCTGGATCAACAGTTGCGGTGAATGGATTGCACTATCCAGAGCTGATTAATGACTTTTTGTGTCCAGAATTGGATGGTATTGATATCGATCTCTTAAGGGAAAAGTTTCCGGACTGAAGAGGTGATCACAATTGGCCACCGAGATCTTGTGATTAACACCTTGCGATTTCTTTCTTTGGGCCACGTGAATGACAAGATCTACGCCAACAAAACAACGTCAAGGCCTCAAAGATGGAGTTAATGAAGCTATGGTGGCATATGAGAGATATTATTTTCCATTATTAATGACATACGTGTATCTTTCCTTTAACATTGAATTAAACATGCAATAATTTATATCAAAGAATTATACTTTTCGTTGAATATCAAACTAATACCTATTATTGGAAAACCCTTACATATACACATTTTTAAAATTACTTATTACTCTAGAATAGTCAGAAAAATCGCAAAATAGTTTCGAATTGTAAACACTAAAGAAATTGATGGGATTAAGTATGCCTAAAAACGATTCATAAAGTATTTTTAGAAGCAAATTTTCATGAAAAATTCACCAATACTTGAATATGTGTGAACCATATGTACTTAATATACAAATATTTGCCATCAATGGTACTTATAATTTGCGTTCAATATTTTCATTAACATAGCAACTGACATTCAATACTCGTTGTACTCATTCATATGCCCCACTGCCTTATGTTAGTATACAAGTATACACCCTACAGGGAGAAGGTTGACTAGTATGCGAAAATTCTGCTTAAATATTAGTATTTGTCTAGCAATTTACAAGTATATTTTTGTTATATCAATGGCTGCATCAAAACGATAATGTTCACGTCGAAAAGAAAATTTCAATCGATTCGGTTGAAAGATTTGAAAATGTTAAGCTCAGTTACCAAAATAAATTTTATTTTGTTTGTAACCGAAACGAAAAGCTGTCGTTACTGCTAAATCGTTAACAGATAATGTAAAGTCGTTAAGAGATAATGTAAAGTCGTTTAGAGATAATGTAAAACTTTAAAATTGAGGTGTGCTGTTAATATCATAGCAGCATAACAGTCCTTTTAAATTAACATTAACGAAGAGTTTGTGCGGTTTCAGCATTGACAATTTCGTTTCGATTCTATAACATGGCGCCGAAACGAAACGAAACAAAATAAATTTTGGTTTGTTTATTTTTTATATTATGAAAACGCAATAACATTTATTCTTTAATTGAGCATATCTGGTTTTATCCAGTAGGCTACGGATAAGTTACATACTCTGTGCGCAAAATGACTCAAGTCAAGTCTCATGGCAGGCAAATTCACTTATGTTTTAACTTTTATTTTTGGTTAAGTAGAAATTCAACACGCCTAAATGAACTAGTATATTACTTGTATAAAGCTGCTGCATAGTCTGACATCGAAACATTGCTGTGTTAAAAATAACAGTTGCTTAGTGAGAAATATTGGATGAGTGCATAAGTTCGTGCCCGATTCCGCTGGATGCCGTACGAATCGTTTGAGAGTGGCGCTCGTGAAAGAAATATATACATATTATATATCGTTGGAAAGGTGACAGTCCGAACTGTAAATCAAGTATAAAATAACTTCATTTTGATTTGAGTTGCTTAGTGAAAAGACGCATGGAAGATGAACAACGAAAAAGATCATATGCGTCATATTATGTTATACGAATTCCGCAAAGGAAAAACAGTGGGCGCTGCAACTAAAGATATTCGCGAAATTTATTTGGACCGTGCTCCAGCACTCCGCACAGTAAAGAAATGGTTCGCGAAATTTCGTTCTGGAGATTTTAACCTCGAAGATCAACCTCGCAGTGGACGGCCTTCTGAGCTTGATGACGATGTTCTAAGGACTTTAGTTGCGAGTAACTCACGTATTTCGACGGAAGAGGTTGCCAGTGAATTGAACGTCAACAAATCAACTGCGTTTCGTCGTTTAAAAAAGGTTGGGTACACTTTGAAGTTCGATACATGGGTGCCACATCAGTTGAGTGAAAAGAACAAAGTGGACCGTATGTCAACAGCAATTTCTTTGCTTCGACGGATCAAAAACGAACCTTTTTTGGATCGGCTCGTGACTGGTGATGAAAAATGGGTCCTGTACAACAATGTTCAACGCAAAAGAACATGGAAACAGGCACACGAAGGGGCGGAACCGATGTCGAAAGGTGGATTGCATCCGATCAAGGTACTGCTGTGCATTTGGTAGGATATCCGAGGCGTGATCTATTTTGAGCTTTTGCCAGCTGAAGAAACGATCACTGTCAACAAATATTGTCAGCAATTGGTCGAATTGAAGAGAGCAATTGATGAAAAACGTCCGATTTTGGACAATCGCAAAGGAGTTCTTTTCCATCATGACAACGCCAGGCCACATGTTGCAAAACCGACCCTGGCCAAACTGAAAGAGATGAATTGGGAAATCATGCCGCATCCCCCATATTCACCCGACATTGCACCTTCTGATTATCATTTGTTTCGATCGCTGCAGAACAATTTGAATGGAAAAAAATTTAAAAATGTGGAAGACGTCAAAAACCACCTTGACACCTTTTTCAACGAGAAACCGCGCGATTTCTATGAATCAGGCATCCGTAAATTGGTTGAACGTTGGGAGTGGATTGCCGAACATGATGGCGAATACATAATTGATTAATAAAAGCGCTTTCTTCAAAAAATTTCAATTTTAGTTTGCACTTGAAATCGGGCACGAACTTATGCACTCATCAATAGAAGGAAGATGAACTAGTTAGTGCAAAAATGCCCTGCAGGGTAGTACATATACGAGTATGTTTGTATACATGTACATGTACGCGCTTAAATTGCCTACTTTCATATGCAACAGCTGCTGTATGGAGTGGCAAGAAACAAGTTGTCGGGGTAGTAACATACATACCCACGGGACTAGAGCGAGTAGAATTCTACATATTTGAATGATATTGGCTATTGCTCATTTGCAATTCTCAAGGGAATTTAATTTAGTCGCACAACGAAACAAACCTTTTTCACCTTGCTTTCTGACGAAGAGATTACCATTACTTCTGCTTCAACAGTTTCTTAACTGCTGTTGCTGGTGTTTTTAAGGCAACAGTTTTTTAAGAAATGACACTCTTTGTCAGGTTTGTTAGGTACATATGTGATTCGTTTTTGTTTGTATATCTTAAATATAGTTTATGATAATTTTAATAAATTCACCAAAAGTGTTACAGCTACGGAAATTGAAATTTTGATTATACAATCGGATTATGTTTTCAAATTAAAAAAATGTATTTTGTTAAAATTCATTCATTTTTTTCCAAAAAATTACCCCTTGGGATTCAGTAAGACATTTTTGTTGATTAATAGATAAAATTAAAATTAGAAATTTTAGGCATAATATCGATTACAATGTGTCTTAGAATCTTAAGACGACGATACATAAGTGATTTATGGCTGAGCATCTTTTTCAATATGTGGTTTGATTTTTTGTATTTTCAGCAGTTTTAAGCTGCCTCAAAATGGAATACGCTATAATGATCCGATCTGGTTGTATCCAACAAAAGATCGTTTAAATGTAGCAGTGCATCTGCGTACCAAGTTTGGTTAAAATATCTCAAACACCTGGTCCCACAGTTTTGCGTACAAACCGACAGACAAATAGGCAGCTGCATACCTGCATCTTACATACCTTCCATCCATAGCAATCTATCTTGTGAGAGCGCCATGTAAATAAAAAGTTGTCACCGCTTGTCGAAGCAGTTACTGACGGTTGTCCCGCAGAAAATACTCTTGTTTGTATATTCTATTATGGTGTTATGTTATGGGCGTGCGGTATATTAGATGGGCAATTGCAGCATAAATCAACTCGTTTGTCTGGACCGATCGGTATAAATTTTATTGGGTTTATGTATCTCTTTACCTTGTGCTACTAACGTACTTCGGAAGTTAGTATATCATTTCAACTTCCTGAAAAAGTCTTAAAAGAAGGTTTATTCACATCAACACAGTATTTTGTGTAGGCCCACAGAAAAGAGTCCAAAGCTCCAATTTACATTGCCACGACGCTTGTGAAAAATTTCTCGTATTGCGTGGTATCTGTCACGCCCAAGTCAATTTCAACAGCATAATCGAAATCGAAAAATTTTTCGTTCAAATAATTTTGAGGAGGACAAGAAAAAGTGGTTGGTTGATAATGCTAAGTCAGTGCTAGATACATTTTATTATTTTTTTATATATGTATGTGCATATATACAATATAATTGGACTGAGCGTACTCATCGCAGCACTATCACCCATCATTCATTACTGCTTAATATTCGACCGAATAGGCCATGCCCAGCATGCAGTGAAGAAAATATAGCGATCGCATACGAAGACCGTGAAGAGTCGAATCGGTGCCGATCTCAGCAACTGGTGCGGTTTGTTGGCCGGTAGAATCATAGGTCCATATTTCTTCAAAAATATAAATGATGCCGGTGAGAACGTAACCGTCGGTGGCGACCGTTATCGCGTCATGATAACCGACTGTTTGTTGCCTGAAATTGAAGCTCGTGATGTCGGTGACATTTGGTTTCAGCAAGACGGCGCCAATTCCCACACATCGCTTCGGTGAGCATTTAATTTTACATTTTGGTCCGGTCGATTGGCCACTCAATTTCGTATGATATCAGATCGGTATACTCTTTCCTTTGGGGTATGTAAAGTCTAAAGTCTATTGACCACCGCTTCGATTCAAGCCTTGAAGCAACACATCACTCGTTTTATTCGAAAGTTACTAATCGAAATGCCCGAACGAATCATCGAAAATTGTTCCTTAACGGATGGATCATCTCAGACGTAGCCACGACCAATATTTGAGAGAGATAATATTCGAAAAATAAAAGTCAAAGAATCATAATGAACATTTCCTATTAAATTTTAATTTTCTGTGTTTTTTCTCTAAAAACTGGGGAACTTAGTTGAAATCTGAATGTGAATTATTTGAATGGATACGAAATCATCAGAAAACGTTTTAGTAATATACGATGGGTGTTTTTGCGCAAGAACGAACGACGAAGGCGATTTACCAACACACGATCAGTCAACGTTTACTGATCATGGAAAAATCATGGGCACATCCCTTTTGTCGTCCAATGGAATGCAATAGTCCAGGAAATAACTCTCCTTTAAATGTAACTAAGTCGTTTAAGGAAAGAAACGTTCGAGCATGCCAATTCAAATCGAAATGCACAAAATTTCATAAAAATCAGTGCAGCTGTTATATATTGAATGTTGTATAATTATTCATAATTAATTAACAGAAAAGTCATAAATTACAATTTATTTTAATTACATATTTTTTCTCGTTTACTCTATACCTCTCTTACTACCACAGGAAATTGATTTAGAAAGCTCAACTGGCATTTTAACTTTCCCTTTTTGCCATTTTCCACATTTCTCAGTTAATCGTTTTGTTCTAAGTAAATATACGGTTAGATTAACTGAGTTAACTTCAATTTACATCCAAGGTATATAGAGACGAGGAAGCAAAAAAAAAAACATGAAAATAAATAAGAATTAACTTCCGACATTGTGATGGTAATAACATACTTACAAATATATATATAAATAATTAAATTAAGTAAAGTTTACTCAGATACGTAAAATCGCTTTACGTCACTTAATGACAACCACACATACATACAAACAAATAAGCCACTTACATACACAGTTGCGTTCAACGCGAAGGGGAAAAATTGCATTTAGAATAAATTAATTTTCCTCTCAATGACCTCGCACAGGCCAAGTGGTGATTAAAGGATCGCAGATGAGAGAGATGATAGGAAGAAAGCAGAGGGGTAACATAAGTGAAATAAAATACATAAGTATGAGCAGACCAAATACTATACCTAAAACAGATATAAAGGCAGTGCCAGCAGGAGATAGAAGGGGAGGGATTTTAATAGCGACTCTTCTGCTGCTGATAAAAATCAAGTTAAATACTGCAACATATCTATATGCGCACTTACAGCATATACCATAGTTGGTGTTTTGATATGCGTTTTACGCAGTTGCTTTGGTATAGTTTAGCGGGAACTATAAAAAAAAAATATCAGAATTAGCAGCAATGTCCAGCGTTGAATGCTTTTTTCACATGCAATTAAGCGCAGAGTGTGGCTGTTGCAAAAAAAAAAAAACAAAAATAACAACAATACAAGAGTACAAAAATCACACATATTGCAAAGCGTGGCAGACAATAACGTCATCAACGATAGCATTGTTGCCACATGCCACTGCCACCAACGAAGCTTGGCTAATGCGAGATAATTGCAAGAAAAATTGTTGCTACAAAAGAGAACACAAGTATACCTATGTTAGGTTAGAGTGGTTTAAAAGAAAGTCGAATCTTTTTACATTCGCTAGAATAATGTCAAACATAACAGTGCCCAACTTATCACAATATTATGACCTCATAAGATTGTATTAAAACGCTCCAAAAATAACTCTAACACTTGGAAGAATGTCTTTATGAATGGAAACAAAATGCGTGTTGACTTCACTTTTAATTCTCAAGTTGATTTTTTCTGTACCGAGTCGTCTTCACTTCGTCACTTCGTCACTTATAATCACAACATCTCTTTACGTATACTAGAGAAATCGCTTGCAAGAGGAGGCGTCGGTGTAAATGGTCGTTACATCAATGTGTTCCTGTTACCACGCTTTCACGCAGCAAGGTTATGTGCTGGGTTTGGGATGCACTACGTAAAAAGGGGTTTCAAAAAAGAGGCATTTTTTGAGAGAAATGCTGTGATGTTTATTTCAATGTTAAGAGAAAGATAGGTCATTAATAATGGAAAACAATATTGGTCAAATGGCGAAAGTGGCGATTGAACTGTTGGCGTAGACATTATCTTTCTCGTGGCTCCAAAGAAAGAAGTCGCAAGGTGTTAAATAACGAGATTTCGGTAGCCAATTGCGATCACGATCTTCGAGAGATAACACGGTCCGAAAAGCGTAATATAAACCACACCAAACAGTTACACTTTGAGGCTGGAAAGGCTTTTACCAGCCCAAGATGTGACAGTTTTGCTTACTGACGTAGCCATCGAGTTGAAAATGGCCCTCATCAGTCAGCATTATTTTTCAATAAAATTCCGTACCATTTTTATGTATTTCAAGGTTCCAACTAGCAGAGACATTACGTTGTTGATAATCAGCCGGCTTGAGTTCTAGTGTTAACAGATTTTTATAATACCCTAATGTAAGCAAAAACGCAGAAAGGCAAGAAAAAGAGTTTATATAAGAAAATTCAAGTAGTGAAACATGCAATGTGAGAAGAAACTGTTGCATTAACACGTTGCGATGGAGAAATTAAAAACGCTAATCTTAAGAAGCAAAAAATCCAATTCTCACTTGTCTATTTGCAACAACAAATAATGTGGCATGATAGTGTGTGCGCTCGCCTGATATTTGCCACTTGCAACGAACGACAAATGAAAGCAAAAGTAAAACGCTTGAGAGCAACAAAAAGCAAACACACGCCAGCGCAAATCGTTAATGAGCAGAGAGTAATTGGAGCTCATCATTAGAACTCAAATGAAAGCTAACACAAATAATCAAAACTCGTAGAGCATCAAAGTAGTCGAGGAGGCGGAAGGCCAGGCATAGGTACTCTGCTATTTAAGCAACTACCAATGCGGGCGCAACATGTTCTTAGTAACAGAGTGGTGTCAACAACATTCAGCCCTATGTTGAACACCCAAAGCTCTCAGCTGGCAACAAAGTTGAAATGACAAAACTATAAAAGAAATTGATTTCGTATAGCAGTGGGAGGAGGAGAAAAGTGATGTGGTGTTGAGGAGAGAATCCTGAACTATTTGGTAGCATTAAGCGTTACATCTTGCAGGTACTTAAGGCAAGTATAATGCGTGTCTCTATATTCTTGCCACTTTACACTTACTTCACTCAATATGCTGCAGAGGAGCATCGACGGAGCATCGAAGAAGTGTTGCAGGCGAGCATATTCGTTCGAAATTACGCTGAAAGTAAATTTTTTTTTACAGTATTTACTATACAAATATTTGTTTTTACTTAAATAGAGCACAAGCATTTGTATGTATGTACCATATGTATGTACCATATATATGTGGGGCATTAAAAATTCGTTAATATATTTTTAGCTTTTTATCTTTAGCTTGTAAAATTAGTTTGCTTTATAGGGAATCTTAAAATTATCCTGAAAAAAATACCAACTTAACTTTTAACTGCTTTGCGAATATTTCATTTTTTAATTATATTTATTTTCGATTATTTTTTATTTCCAATTTAAAGCAGCGTATATATGTTGCAATATAAAGAGGGTATTTGGTATCAATCTACAGATTTACATTTCCCACCATTTAAGCAGTAAAATGTTGAAAACCTTAAAAAAAAAAAAAACAAATCGATGGCTGACAGTTTAGTCTTAGTAAAAATGGAGCGTTATACGATAAAACAACGTGTCTTCCTAATTGAACAATATTTTTTGCTCTAACTTCTGCAACAGTGAAGAAAATAATTGCAAAAATCCGGGAGACGCGAAACCCACTGGTCGTCAAAAAACAAGTCATTCAAATGACAGTATCGAAAAAGTATCGAAACAATTCGTGAGAGCGTCGGCAACAAACCAAGAATCTCAAATTCCAAAATTCAAGAAGCTATCTACAGCATATACTCACTAAAGACCTGTGTCTCCATGCTTAAAAAAATCAAATAACATAACAACTGTAGCCCACTGACCATATACAGCGAAGAGAGTTTTTTGAGTAGATTATTGAGCATCAAATTCTTATTTTTCGACCAAAAACTTCCTAGGCATGGATCACATTTACCCCTTTATGGATTTGTAAATTATAAAAAGTTGGCAATTTTAGGGTTCTGAAAACCCACAAACGTAGATGGAGACTGGAGGCGTAATTGGTTCACGCAGTGACTTCAGTAACAGTCCTGAGCCAGTGCTTGACATAGAGATATGATACCCAACAAACAAGACGTTGTCATACACGGTGTCTCCCAAAAATAACCGAACTTTATATTTAAATCATACAACATACAGCGCCATCTATTGAAAATTTGCTACATTAAAAAGATACATTCATCCTCTTTCAAACGCACCTGACTTCATGTAAGTCGGATGACAGATGTAAAAGTGACAGCCATTTCAATAAAACCAAAAGTGTGCTAATGGTTCCAAAAAAAAAATGGAACAAAGAGCAAATATAAAATTTTTGAAATTGAAGTTTAAAAAATTAAAAAAAAATTGAAAAAAGTGAAGCAGCCGTAACCGAGGTACTGAAGAACATTTCTATAAATGACATAAAAAAATCCATGCATACGCTGGTTGATCGTTCCAGACGTTGAGTTGAGTCAAATGGAACCCATTTTGAATAAATAGTAACTTTCAAAGATAATATAATGTGTATTTTACTATTTTATATCCAAAAAGTTCGGTTGTTTTTGGGGCACACCGTGTATGTCATGCAGGCCGTGAATCATATCAATCACTGCATGAGACATCTCCAGGTCTTGTATTCTCTCGCTTTGGGGATCAGAATTATCCCACTAGATCGTGCGATTTAACACCATTACATTTCTTCTTAAGGGGTTATTTAAAATCACAGGTCTTTAACAACAAGCCCGCAACCACACGTGTGTTAAACGAGAAGATTCAACGTTGCATCAATGAACTTCTGTCACCTATACGCAAAATAGTCATGGAAAATTTTCGACATCCAATGCTTTTGTGTATTGCAATCCTTGGAGGACATTTGCTCTACGTGTTATTCCATATCCCTCCTATGGGCGATGTGTAGAAGTTCACGCAAGTGAGGAAAGTTTTTGACTGCCATTCTCCAGGGAGTGGCCACAAATGATTCTTTTGTATATGGTTCAAGGAGCTCACGACTTTCGGTCTTAGACCATGTGTCCCCTGGGTAGCCAACAAACATCCGTTTGGAGGCGAGCTAAAGTGAGAAGGCGAATCCCATACGGTTGTGCGTAGGGTTTGGGACCCACCACATGAAAAACAAAATCCAATGAAAAATTTAAATAAGCCTAAACAAGAGGCCCTCCTTTTGATGACGACCCCGCAAATATTTTAAGGATTACGATTTTAGGGCATGCACCTGGAATGTTCGGTCTCTTAATTGGGAAGGTGCCGCTACCCAGCTGGCTGATGTAGATGGCTGAAGGAAGAAGATGGGTCCATATAAAGGAGCGCGAATTCGGTGTCGGATTCGTGGTGGGAGAGAGACTCCGGTGGATGAACGTCTCGCCACAATCCGCATCAAAATGAAATTCTATAAAACCACGCTAATTTGCGCCCACGCTCCGACGAAAGAAAGGATGACTTGACCAAAGATGCGTTTTACGAGCGCCTCCGCCACGACGTCAAAATTGTGCTTGAAGGTATTTTTGGAACAACAGTCGGGAAATTCAGCCTCCACGACTAAACATCCCCAAATGGGCTGGGGCCCGAAATATGGTTGTCTGTGGCACTAGATTCCAGCATAAGACAATTCACCAAGATACTTGGCTGTCTCCAGATCGAAAAACTTTCAACCAAATTGATCATGTTGTGAGTGACGGAAGACACATCTTCAGTGTTTTAGATGTGCGTACGTTCCGAGATCCTAACATCGACTCGTAGCGAAGATACGCACGCGCCTCTGTGTATCAAAATACGCCCGCCAGCAAAACCACAACACGTGCGGGGTGTGATAGATACAGAGACGAGAAGAGGGAAGCAAGACGCATTTGCAGGGAACAAAAGAAAGAGGCCGCCATGCGTGAGAATGAAGAGCCTGAGAGGCTGGCTGATAAAAGTAGTGCTCGAAAATTCTACGAAAAGATACGGCGACTTACGGAAGGTTTCAATACCGGAGCAAACTCTTGTAGAACCCAGAAGGATGAGCTATTGACGGAAGCCCAGAATATACTGAACCTTTGGAGGGAATATCTCTCCAACTTGCTGAATGGCAGTAAAAATGAAACACCCGGAGAAGGTGAACCCGAAACTCTTATTGATGATGATGGAAAAGTTGTTCCATTACCCGACTATGAAGAAGTCCGAACAGCAATCGCTCGCCTAAAAAACAATAAAGCGGTAGAGACCGATGGATTACCAGCTGAGCTATTCAAATATGGAGTTGAAGAACTGATCAGGTGCATGAATCAGCTGCTTTGCAAAATATGGTCGGATGAAAGCATGCCCGTGCTCTGCCCAATCCACCAAAATGGCGATCCCACAGTCTGCTCCAATTACCGTGGAATAAGCCTTCTCAACATCGCAAATAAGGTCCTATCAAACGCATGGTGTGAGAGACTAAAGCCCACCGTCAACAAACTGATTGGACCTTATCAGTGTGGCTTTAGACCTGGTAATGCGCCAAATCTTGGAAAAGACCCGTGAAAAGAGAATCGACACCCACCACCTTTTCGTCGATTTTAAAGCAGCCTTCGACAGCACGAGAATGTATACGGGTGTGTAAACTGACCTTAAGTAGCACTAAAAGCTTTCTCAGTATCGGGAAGGACCTATCCGAGCCGTTCGATACCAAACGAGGTTTCAGACAAGGTGACTCTTTATCGTGTGGCTATTTTAAGTTATTGCTGAAAAAAATAATACGAGCTGCAGACCTGAATAGAGAATGTACAATCTGCATTCTCCAGACTTGATAAAGAAGCGAAAGATATGAGTTTGGAAGTGATTGAGGGCAAGATGAAATATCTCCTGTCATCACACAAACAGTCATCGCACTCACGACTCGGCTCCCAGGTCACTATTGACAGTCATAACTTTGAAGTCGTAGATAACTTTGTCTATATTGGAACCAATATTAACACCAACAACAATGTCAGACTGGAAATCCACCGCAGAACCACTCTTGCCAACAGGTGATACTTTGGACTGAGTAGGCAATTGAAAAGTCAAGTCCCCTCTCGACGAACAAAAGACCAAATTCTACAAGTCCCTCATCATACCCGTCCTGCTATATGGCGCAGCGTGGACGCTTCTAACTTCCGCTAGCGTATTCTAATCGCACTTATAGAAAGCGAGATAAAGATCGCTAAGGCCATCTATTGCAAAAATAATATATGATTTTTCTAGGCCAATATTTGGTCAAGATCACACGAGACCGCATATATCGGGACCACGAGCTTAGTTGGGAAGTTCTAATGTATCCAATTTATAATCCGGACCTCGCACCACGGGATTGCCGTTTCTTCATGCCTATAGCGAATCAGTTGGTGACTTTATTAGTTTTCCTTTCAAGTTTTAGAGGGATCGACTAAAATGGAAACGAGAAAACGCAAGATAGCTGAGGACAGAAATTCGATATGTGATTTTCTTCGGATTTCGGCGTAATTTACAGCCAAAACAAATATTCACTGAATGCCAAATTGCATATGGAACGTTTGCACCGTATTTAGAGATTAGTTCTAGGTGGTTCCATAGATTCCAAGCCGGACATTTTTCCGTTGAGAGCGAGCCCCGAGAAGTTCGATCAAAATCTTCCACTGATGACGTCATTGTAGCTCTGGTGAATTCCAAAATTGATGAAGACCCACGATTGACACAAGAAATGATTGGTAATGAATTGGGCTTGAATGCCACTGCTACATCGAATATATTAAGTAATCATCTGGGATACACGAAGAAATCTGCTCCATGGGTACCACGAATTTTGAATGAGGCACAAAAAGAGGCTCGGGTGCATATTGCTCAATTTTTCCTGAACAAATTCGAAAATGGCCAGACGTAAAGTCATTACAGTTGGACTGTGGCAATCCAGAACAGTGAGGTGGAGGTACTCACTGTGAAAGCAGCAGTGATAACTGCGAATCCCTGTTCTCGCGGGTGTCTGCAGTATCCATTTAGTAGACAAGAATTATAGATGGAAATGTAAAAATCAAAAATAAAATTGAGATTTCTTACGTATTAGAAATCGAAAAACCTCGTTCATTCCCCTTTTTTTCCAATTTCAACCTGAACTTTGTAAAAGAAAATCCATAAATTCAGCTTCCAATTGCTGCTGAAACTGAAATTAAGGATGTGGCAGAAACATTTCCAATAATTTCTAGCTAATACATACATGTGTACATACAAAGAGCTGGCCCAGTGTCTGTCAATGATTTCGTTATGAACTGTGTTTGACGTACATACGTATGCGTGCTTCTGATTATTTCGAAAAACACTTAAAAAGCTTTTATTTTATGTCTCTCGGGGGGAGAGGGGGCATTATCTTTTTGCTATAGTTCAGTAATGTGGTGAGTTTTCCATAAAAGTTGATTAAGTTGTGTTAAAGATTAAAAATGCCTTGTAAAAGTGTAAAATCAAAATTTTCTAAAAATAAATTGAATTTTTCAATAAAGCAAATGAAATTTTTAGGCAACAAAACATAAGAAAGAGCTGACTTGAATATTGAAAAGTATCGAAAAACCTGTCGAGGTTGCCAGACTGGTATTCGGTAAAACGTAAATCTGTTAATTTTACAAAAAAAAAATACACGTCTGAAACTACCGAATAACGGTTAACGAATTAACAAAGCCAGTATGAATACCCATATTGCATATTATTATTTGATGTAAAAAAATATATTTTACAAAATTTATAATATTTTTCCTAATTAATTCTACAATATATTTCGATCATATCTATCGCCTCTTAGACAGATAAGAACTATTGAAGGTTTCTTCCACATGTAATGGTAACTCAGAGCCCAAACAAGCGCAACGATTCTACTCCTTTTGTATTTGCCGAAATGACTTCGGGTTTAACTTGAGAAACAATTGGCTAATTGTATTTCTCTTACCGTATCCTACGTGGACCCATCACTATGAGTTGATACATTAAATTTCGTTGCTGGTGCCGTGTGAAACCAAGTCGTGAATGACACTTTTCAACCACTCGGTTTCTTCTCCAGAAAATTTACGAATGCCGAGATGCGATACAGCACTTATGACCGAGAGCTGACAGCATTGTACATGACCGTTCGCTATTTTCGCACCGTACACTAAAATCATCAGCATAACAAAGACTGGTGGGCGGTGTACTTGTACTTAATTTTATTAGGATTGCGGTCTTCTTTCTACGAAGACTTAATGGCTAAACCAGCCGGACTGGTGTATGGGTTTTTACTTTTTTTAGTATAAGAAAGTTGAATATCATTTTTTTATTGAAATCGGTAGCACAAAAATAAAGCAAACGTCAAAAAATCTTTGAAATTTTTTCGGAAATTCGTATCATGGTTATTTCCTTGATAAAATAATTTCATTCGCTCTTCGCATTAGGCTTCATAACTATCCGACATTAATCGTATTTCGTCTTTTTCGTGCTACCAAAAAAAATCCATCTTCTTTGCATCGAAAAATATTTGAATTTAAAATGAATTTCAAAAAAATAAAAAAGAAATGAAGATATCTGTATTTTATTTAGTACTCGAGTTCGCCCGCGACATCATCCGCATGGAATTGAAAGATGATTTTTTTTGTTGGGTTTATACGAACCGAAACCCTGAATTTTTCAAACAGCTCGATCACAAGCCCCCTTTCGGAAAGAATAGTTTCCACATACATATTGACATAAGATATAGAGCTATCTAGGTTCCAAATATCAAGTTATTTGAACCATAAGTACGATTTGTCTGAATAATTCGATCCCAAGTTCATTTTTGGGAAGAAAAACTCTGAAACGAATTTCGTGTAAATCGAACGATTTAAAAATAAATTTAATTTCGATACCAGATCCACTTCTCGGAAAATTTTTTCTTATCGGCTGCCCACGTACTATGCTAAATACAGATTTTAACTCAATGCAAAAAGTAATGGATTACTTTTTACTAGGACTAGTATTATAAAGTCTACAATGGTGGTCCTTTCTTGCCGGTTGATATAACAGATATTCAGGATTAGGACATTTATATATGGAAAAAAAAGATTGGAAAGAGAAATTAATTAATCTTAACTTGTAAATCTTATTTTGATGGTGGCGTGGACAGTTGTCGTAACCTTGTATTATCTAAACCTTGCAAATATATGTATGTACATAAGAGTAAATCGTCAAATGACTTTTGGAGGTAAATGCTAAGGATTTAATAAATTTTTATGAGGAGCTTTTATTTCTTATCAGAAATGCTGCCGAAAGACGACCAAGATTAGAACAATTAACAAATATTTTATTTAAATAAATTTTCTATAATTTTTAGCATCAAAAAAACTTTTTTTGCTTCTCTCAACAATTAAATTTTAAAATTCCATAATTATTAAATTTTTTTCTTGTCGATCATGACTCGGCATATTCCGTACGTCTTTCTCTGTCTTTCCCTGGAACAGTAGCTTGTAAATGCATTGAAATCAACTCTTAACTACCAAACGAAGAAGTTTAAGTTATTTACTTATTTATAGCGTACTCGTACTCGTATCTACATATGTTTGCATGTATATTGGTTAGCAATTTTTCGCCAGCTTATGAACACATAACAATATTTGCTGTTGCACTAACAGCTGCGAACTACTGTAAGCTTCCACTATAAGCTTCTACTCTGTATAGTACCTTTGTTTTAAATAAGCATCCATACTCGTACACACATTCATATAGCACACAGACATACTTACTTCTGTTGTGGTTGACAAGCAAATCTCCAAATCCAAGGTTTGCATTACCTATACCCATGGCAAACTTCCTGCTTGCATTGCATATGACCGATTCATTTATAGATATATGTATGTACGTTTATGCAGCATGTTTCTATTTCGTTGTCTACAAGTCGAGCTGTTTACTCGTGCCAACGTTTGTATGACTAATTCGTTTACATTCTAATATAATATGTACATAAGTGTATAGGGCATTGTTTACTAGTAATAAACACCCTGTAGTCAAGTAAACCAGTTAATAAACATTGTGAAAGTAGTACGCCAACAACCAATTTCCATGTGAGCAAGTTATATTTGTAAGAAATATTGTATGAAGTAGCAGTTGTCAGTTTTTGTATGCCACTAGTCCATTAATATTGGGTTGCCCCAAAAGAAACCAGCAATTTCTTAAAGGAAAGTAAATACATTTTTTAAATTTTATAATAAACTTTATTCAATTATGTAATTTCAATTTTTTTGGATGACCTTTCGCCATCTTTCTGGCCTTTATATGCAAAAAACTGAACCAAGTGCAATTTTATAGCTGGGTCATTTTCGAAAGTTTTACCATTTAATGAGTACTGCAAAGATCGAAACAAATTGTAATCTGACGGTGCAAGGTCCGGGCTATGTGATGGATGCATGAACAGTTCCCAGCCAAGCTCTCTCAATTTTTGGCGAGTGACCAAAAACGTGTGCGGTCTTGCATTGTCCTGGTGAGGTATGACTCCTTTACGGATGGCCAATTCTGGCCGCTTCTTGTTGATGAATGTATTCAATTTGTCCAGTTGTTCACAGCAGACATGCGAATTAATCGCTTGGTTCCTTGGAAGAAGCTCAGAATATACCATGCTCTTTCAAAGCCGCGAAACTGACAGCATAATCTTCTTTTGGTGAATATCAGCCTTTGAAGTGGCTTGTGGCGCTTCATCATGCTTGGAACATGATTGCTTTCTATTGACGTTTTTGTATATAATCGATTTTTCATATCGAGTTGTGATTTGCTTCAAAAACGGATCATACTTAGTGCCCTTAAGATGCATATCACAAGCGTTGAAATGAATTTCTCTCAATTCCTGTGGTACCCAATTACCAAGTTTTTTTACCAATCCAAGATGTCGTATATGATTATGAACGATTGATTTTGGTATACTTAATTTCTCTTCAATCTCACGCTCAGTTACATGACAATCCGATTCGATTAAACCCTTGATATCGTCATGATTAACTTCACTTGGCCGACCGACCTGAGCGAGGCTTATCTTGGAGTGAAAAATCTCACGAACGAAATTTCACCAACCAACTTCGACACTTTCTTTTAAGGCCTTATCACCATACAAATTATACAACTTTTTAGCAACCTGCGCAGCATTTTTTCCTTTAAGGAAATAATAAAGTAAAATATGGCGAAAATATTCTTTTGTGGGCTCCATATTAAACTTGACGCCAAACAAACAGTTATAAACAAAATTACGCTTAATTTTTTTCTAAACCAAGCTAAAAGTGACAGCTTATAACTGTCAAACGAAAAACTACAGTTAAATAGTAACAATTTGTTCAAAAAAATTCTCAACGCCGTCTGTATGGGGCAACCAATAGTTGAGAAATCGCGAAAAATTTATAGTTTAATTTTGAAGTGAAATAATTTTTTTTTTTTGTTGTTAAAATGGGAGTTGGGGAAACAAGAAACTTATTTGTAGTTGTTTGTTTTTCTTGTGCTAATTCTAACTCTAGTCTCATACCAGTACTTTTTCTAACTGGTATCCTAATTTTCCCTAGTGTGCTCAGTAAAAAGCTGCATCCATGCATACATAAATCTTTGTGTACAATACATTTCTATGCGCTTGCCTGCACGTACATATTAACTAACACAGATTAAATATGCATGCATGTATGTCTGCTCTCTTTCCCGCGCTCACTCTTAGAAATATTTTACAACTTATGTAGGTATGTATGCTTAGTGTGCCATTTACTTTTTATATTTTTTCCGTTTTCATTTCTCAATCAATAGTTCTGAAAAAATTTATTGTATTGAAAATCTAGAAAATATGCCGCAATAGATTCTGCACTCAATTCAGAGCATTTTGGAATGTTGTGGTAGATTTTAACATTTTGTAAACGAAAAATCATAAAATAATGACAAAAATTAATACTGAAAATGTTGGAAAATTTAATAGTATTTAAATATCATTAAAAAACGTCTAAAAGTCAGACTAAGCATTGTGCTCGAAACCCGATTAACAAGATAATATAAGGTCTAGTAAAAAGTAATACATTATTTTTGTACTAGTTGGCATTACTGATATATATCTCGCGTTTCATAAGTGAGATTGCACTAAGCTAGATGGCGTTAGAATGATAATAGTTTGTACTAAAACAGTTAATGGCTGCAATTAGAAAATTTAAATTTAGATGTTGGTCAGACCAGACTCGAACCCTGGTCTCAAGAATAGCAATGCTAACCAATCGGCTATCAATTTAGAAAAAAAATGTTAAGTGGTTTCTTTAATGTTAATCATTGCTAAACATTTATAATATTATTCAATCGACATCTTGATATATTTCACTTTTTCGTTTTAATAAATTATTAAACATATCACAGCCCTTCTTAGAAACATTTTCAACTGCAGCCTTTAACTCAATATTATTATTAATGCATTAAAATATATTTATTAAAGAAATAAATTAGAAAATTAGAATTTTTAAATGTCAGGAATGCTTTTCTGTTTTGGGAAGAATTTTTTACCGGTGAAAAGTGAAAAGAGAAGAAACAATTAATTATTATTACTCATTTTCTTCACATACATGTATACGCATAAAGTTAAAGAGGTGCCAAAACCGAGTAGTAAAGTTGATTTTCATATAATATTAAAACATACTTAAACATACTTATATATCTATACATGCATTTATACATTTATACACACGAATACAAACACAATGTCTTAGATAAGCATCATTTCAAAATCGCCTCATAACGACCACTAAAATTGAGAGGTAGAGCGCTAAAATGGAAAATTGTCACATCACGCAACACTGACATAACTCAAAATATTACGATTATAAGACACATAATAGGAAAACTAAGAGATAGCAGAGATAGAACGAGGCAACAGCAACAAAAGAAAAAGTGCAGTAACAACAAAAGAATAACTTTAGTCATAACTTCAACTAACATCTAAAGTTTTATGCTTTTCTTTCAACGCAAACGAAGATGAAGTTGAGAAGTAGTAATAGTAGAATTAACAAAAGAAGAAGAAGAAGAAGAAGCAGTAAATGCGGCAGAGATTAAGGCAAACTGATGACAAATACAAATACCCCGAAATGCTTGACGCTTATTTGTATGCGTATAGGTGCCAGGAAACGTTAGATGACGAGCAGCAAGCAGGTGCAGTACGGTGGTTATGCTGATGCATTGGTGCGGTGCGCACATCTGTTGCACTGTTGCAACATAAATTGCTGTAAAACTTTTAACATTGGTCTTGGTTTTTTGTTGTCACACAGATGTGTTTCATTTGAACATAACATCGTTATGAAACATCAGCCATAAATTATATATGAACACGCTAGAAAAGATTGTATTTATGTAGAATATGATTAAATTGAATTAAACAAAATTAAATTAAATATAATAATCTTAAACAAGTTATAATAAAATTAACTGAAACAAAATAAATTAAAATAAATTTAACTAACATAAAATAAAATAAAATAAAATATAATAAAATAAAAAAATAACACTAAATTAAAATAAATTAAATTAAATTAAAAGTAAAATGAAATAAAATAAAATAAATTTAATAAAATAAAATAATATAAATAGCTTAAAATAAATTAAGGAATATTATAGTAAAAGAAAATATGATGAAATAAAATACAATAAAACAAAACATAATAAAACTAAATTAAAATAAACTAAATTAAACTAAATAAAAAGCAAAATAAAAAAATATTAAAATTTCATTAAAATAAAGTAAAATAAGATAAAATCAAATTAAAACAATTAATTTCAATGAAATATATATCAAAATTAAATTAAATTAAATAATATAAAATATAATTAACTTAAAATACAGCTATATAATAAAAAACAGCATTGAATAATCTAAAAAATTAAATAAAGTAAAGAAATATAATATAAATCAAAATGGACTTAAGTCAAGGAATATGTAATATAAAAATAAAAAAAAATAAAAAATGAAATAAACTCAACTGAAATAAAAAATAGAAAATGTAAAATAATAGAATTAAATTAAATTGAACTAACTTAAATTAAAAAAAATAAGTTACAAAAAAGCATTTTTGAAAAGTTTTTTTGTAAAGAACTTGAAAAAAAGTTTGTAAGAATTTCAGATAAGTGTATAATTTTATTTAAGCGATTAAAGTGAATTTTGGTATTTAAATGAATTAAATTAGCTAAACGTAATAGAAATGAAAAAGAAGCGGTTTCAAAGTACACGAAGCTCGGAAAATTTGGTTTTTTTTATGAACGAAAAGGATACGCCAATTAATTTTTCACAATGATTAATATGTTTTCGATTTATTTTGCTCTAATAAATATATTGAAATTTTTATTTTCTATCCAAATTGTATAAATATTCCTGTTCAACAACTGTAATGTGAGACTACTTCCTTTCCAAAATTGTATTTAACTCATTATCTCACAATATACATATATTTATAAGATATATATATATATAGACGCATATATGTGTAGCGATATTATCGATTAGAGATTATTATCGAAGTAATTCTCTCGATTAGCCAATGCGAGCATAAACATGCTAACGACCAAGCTATGCATTTAAATTTACGTAACCGCCTTAACTTGCATATCCTATTGCGGTCAGTTATCGAAAATAGAACGTTAATATTGTTTGTTGGAAATGACGGAGCAATGTTCATTGACAGTAAACTGAGGAGTAATTACAATAGCTGATCGTATTAGATAAGCCAAATAACACTACAAGTAACGGAAATGCAAAAAGCAAGCCAAAGTTTATTGTATCTATGTGTACAAGACGTACGCATATACGGATTTTAGTTTTGGTACTCTTACAGTTTAACGTTTGAAGATTTTAATTAAAGTGTTAATTTTCTGAAAAATCTTCGTTGTTTTGAACAGTTACTAAAATTCGATTCCAACAATTTGCTAAAAAGAAGACTCAAACTTTAATAGGAAGACTCAATATAGACACGCCTTTTGTAGGTCAAAAGTTTCATTAACAAATAGTTAATAAAACTCCCATAAGATGCCTTAATGAAATGAGAATTCAACATAATATTGACTACTTTTAGGCGAAAATGTTAAAACAACGCCTATACTCTGTTTACAATATGTTTCTTATCCTTCGGAACGTGCACTTAAACTTTTCATGTCGAACGTTTTAGAAGAAAACTGACTTTTTAATTTAGAATGAAGTTTACATAACATACTTTACGGCGCACTCTGCTAATATGGAATTCAGTTGAGTATACATACACGTACATAAATACTCGCGTGTGTTTTTAGCAATTTCGTACACATTTTGCTTACCTTTTACTTTGTGAATATTAAGGGAAATTCATAGTCATAATTAAATTTTTAAAGGAAATTAATTTTCTTTATATGTTTGGTCCCTGGTAATCGGAAGAAAAGTGAGCAAAAAATCACTTAAAATTAAATTAAAAGAATGAAATCTAAACTAAAATATAAAAAAATAAGATAAATTAAAATAAAATAAAACAAAATAAAATAAAATCAATTGAAATCAATTAAATAAAATAAATTAAAATAAAATAAAATAAAATAAAATAAAGTAAAATAAAATAAAATAAAATAAAATAAAATAAAATAAAATAAAATAAAATAAAATAAAATAAAATACAATAAATTAAAATAAAATTAAACAAAATAAAATTAAATTAAATTAAATTAAATTAAATTAAACTAAATTAAATTAAATTAAATTAAAATAAATTAAATTAAAATATATTATAAATTAAATTAAATTAATTAAATTAAATTAAATAAAATTAAATTAAATTAAATTAAACTAAATTAAAATAAATTAAATTAAAATATATTATAATTTAATTAAATTAATTAAATTAAATTAAATTAAATTAAATTAAATTAAATTAAATTAACTTAAACAAAATTAAATTAAATTAAATAAAATTAAATTAAATTAAAGTAAATTAAACTAAATTAAATTAAATTAAATTAAATTAAATAAAGTTAAATTAAATTAAATAAAATTAAATTAAATTGAATTAAATTAAATTAAATTAAACTAAATTAAATAAAATAAATAAAATAAAATAAAATGAAATAAAATAAAATAAAATAAAATAAAATAAAATAAAATAAAATAAAATAAAATAAAAATAAAATAAAATAAAATAAAATAAAATAAAATAAAATAAACTAAAATAAAATAAAAATAAAATAAAATAAACAAAATAAAATAAAATAAAATAAACAAAATAAAATAAACAAACACAAGGAAGGTTCGACGTTGAAAAGCTGCAATCACAACAGACTGCCGAGCGGTTTTCTACTCGACTTGCACACCTGCTCTCTGAGAGCACTCTTCAGCAACCCGGTGGGACGGCATTTCAAACTCCCTACGGACAGCAAATGAAACTATTAGATTTCGGAAAGATTGCAAAAACAGCTGGTACGATGAAGACTGTCTTGTCGCGGTGGATAGAAAATAGACTGCGTACCTCGCAACCTTGCGATCGACCACAACACGTGCGGGGTGGGATAGATATCGAAAACTGAAGAGGGAAGTAAACCACATCTGAAGACAAAAAAAGAAAGAGGCTGAGATGCGTGAGTATGAAGAGCTTGAGAAGCTGGCCGACAAGGGTAACGCTCGAAAATTCTATGAAAAGATACGGCGACTTACAGAAGGTTTCAAGACCGGAGCAAACTCTTGTAGGACCCAGGGAAGTGAGCTAGTAACAGATGCCCAGACTATACTCGATTTATGGAGGGCGCAATTCTCCAGCCTGCTGAATGGTAGTGAACAGGAAACACCCGGGGATGGTGAACCCGAAACTCCTATTGATGACGAAGTGCGAATAGCAATCGTCCGCTTAAAAAACAACAAAGTGGCAGGGGCCGATGGATTACCGGCCGAGCTATTCAAAATATGGTCGGATAAAAGCATGCCCGACGATTGGAATTTAAGTGTGCTCTGCCCGATCCACAAAAAAGGCGATCCCACAGTCTGCGCCAATTACCGTGGAATAAGCCTTCTTAATATCGCATATAAGGTCCTATCAAGCGTATTGTGTGAAAGACTAAAGTCCACCGTCAACAAACTGATTGGACCTTATCAGTGTGGCTTTAGACCTGGTAAGTCAACCATTGACCAGATATTCACCATGCGCCAAATCTTGGAAAAGACCCGTGAAAAGAGAATCGACACCCACCACCTTTTCGCCGATTTAAAAGCCGCCTTCGACAGCACGAATAGGAGCTGCCTTTATGCCGCTATGTCTGAATTTGGAATCCCCGCAAAACTTATACGGCTAAGTAAAGTGACCTTAAGCAGCACGAAAAGCTGCATCAGGATCGGGAAGGACCTCTCCAAGCCGTCCGATACCAAACTTGGTTTCAGTCAAGGTGACCCTTTATCGTGTGACTTTTCCAATTTAATGCTGGAGAAAATAATACGAGCTGCAGAGCTAAATAGAAAAGATAAAATCTTCTATAATAGTGTACAACTGCTGGCGTACGCCGATGATATCGACATTATTGACCTCAACAACCGCGCCATGAGTTCTGTTTTCTCCAGACTTGAAAAAAAAGCTAAGCGAATGGGTCTGGTAGTGAATGAGAAACAAACAGTCATCGCCTTTGCGACTCGGCTCCCACGTCACTGTTGTTAGTCATAACTTTGAAGTCGTAGATAACTTCGTCTATCTTGGAACCAGTATTAACAACAATGTCAGCCTGGAAATCCAACGCAGAATCACTTTTGCCAACAGGTGCTACTTTGGACTAAGTAGGCAATTGAAAAGTAAAGTCCTCTCTCGACGAACGAAAACCAAACTCTACAAATCACTCATCATATCCGGTCGGTGTCGGAGTCGGTGTTAGGAGTTTTCGAGAGAAAAGTTTTCGAAAGAATTATGGTCCTTTGCGCATTGGCAATGGCGAATACCACAGACGATGGAACGGTGAGCTGTACGAACTATTCGATGACATTGAATACACAGCGGCTACGCTGGCTAGGTCATGTCGTTCGAATGGATGAAAGCACTCCAGCTTCGCTGGTGGAAGCAGAGCAATAGGAAGACCTCCACTCCATTGGAAGGATCAGGTGGAGAGCGACCTGGTTTCACTTGGTATTCCCAACTGGAGCCAAACAGCGAAAAGAAGACCTGAGTGGCGCGCTATAATTGATTCGGATATAATAGGGTAAGCGGTATCAATGCCAATAAAGAAGAAGAAGAAAATAAAATAAAATTAAATACCAGGTGTGTTAGTTGAAATTTGCCGGTTTTTTCGATAAAGAAAACACTTAATTTTCAAAGAAATCTCAAATTTTTTTATTCAAAGTATTGACCATTGGTTTCTACACATTTCGCCCATCTCTCAGGAAAATTATGGATACCATTCCAAAAAAACTTTTTCTCTTTCGAGGCAAACCATTCGACGAGCCGGCGCGTTGTCATGTTGCAAGATAACTTTGCCATGTCTTCGGGCGCATTCCGACCGTTTTTCGATCAACGCATGATTCAAATTGACCACTTGTTGTCGGTAGCGAGCCGTGTTCACCGTTTCACCAGGTTTTAGCAACTCGTAGTACACCATACTACACTGGTCCCACCAAACACAGGGCATTGTCTTACGGCCAAAGCGATTTGGCCTTGCAGTCGATGGGCCAGCTTCACCAGGGGAAAGCCATGATTTTTTCGCTTCGGATTCTCAAAATAAATCCATTTTTCGTCCCCCCTGACAATTCGATGCAGAAAAGATTTCCTTTCGAATCGTTGAAGCAGCATTTCATAAACGGTTTTTCGATTTTCCATTTGTATATCGTTCAGCTGGTGTGGCACCCATTTTCCATACTTCTGGATCTTTCCCATGGCTTTTAAACGTTGGCAAATTGCTACTCGAGTCACATGTAGTGTTTCTGCTAATTTTTGTTGCGATTGGGTTGGATCAACATCCAATTCCTCGTCTTCGAACTTTTTCGCTGCACCAGGATGTTCATTGTATGTCAAATCGAAATCTGCACTTTTAAATTGACGAAACCATGTCTAACATGTTCTAATCACTGGAACATGTTCACCATAAATTTCTACCAGCTTCAGCTGCTTTTTTCTTTTGATGAAATAAGAAAAGCAACGAATGCCGCAAATGCGATTTACTTGGAACGAAACTCGATATATTCACTGAGGTAAACAAATATGACGCTATTATTTTGGGGGAATGTGACTTGCGTATTTTTGTAGGTTAATGTCAATAGAAAAAAATTACATCATGCCAAATCATAGAAATTTATACATATTGCTAGCGACATCTACTAGTAAAACCGGCACATTTCAACAAACACACCTGGTAAAATAAATTAATATAAAACGAAATAAAATAAAGTTAATAAAACTAAAATAAAACAAAATATAATAAAATAAAAAATTAAATAATATAAAATAAAATAAAAAAAGGAAAATAAATTAAAATCAAATAAAATAGATTGAGCTAAAAAAAATAAAATGAAATAAATTTGAAAAAATTAAACAAAATAATTAAAATTTATTTAATATTCAAAAACTTAAACATGAAAATTAGATTTTAGAACCATCATCAAGTTAAAAGTTGAAAAGCTGCTGGTTTCAATAACAATTTGTTAGTTTTAAACATGCACAAGCACAAGCATTTTATTAAAATTTAATGTCTATATTTTTAGTATCCCTAAGTATATATTTTTAAATATTAAAGTATTAACCAATATTTTCTAAGCCTTTCCATTCTACAGCATATAGAAACAAAGCAGAACTTAATTTAGTGAAGCAACCACATGTTTTTATTTATATTTGTTCAAAAGTTTTCGAAGTCAGCAATATGTGGAAATACGCCTACATAGAACTTACCAACACCGGCAAATGGCTTGCGTAGTTCTTACTACACACACAAACAACAAATATCACTCATACGCACCGGTGTACGGTATATTTTGCTGTGGATGTTTTACTGTCGAATAATTCACAGAAATGAAATAAAATAAATCAGCTATGTATTTAATTTTTAAATATATCTGAAGGTTGTATTTTACGAATAAATTCGACTCAAAGAAATTGTCTGCTGTTTTGCAAATAACTTCTTATAAGAAGGTTATATAATTTGTATATTATAAATTTTTTTATTTTTATAATGTTAAATATATATTTATACACTACATTGTTAAATATGTAAAATATGATACACGTAGAATAATTTTATAAAATTATTAGTATTTCGATAACCGCTTCTCTGACTTGAGTTTGATATTATATTATATATTGACTTCTTTTGGCTCACCCTATTGGATGTGTAGATTTTTCATTTAAGATTCATATTAATTTCTATAGACAGATTTGCATTTTTTCTTTTGTTTTGTGTTTTTCCTTTTTGTTATCTTGGCAAACACGTGTCAGTTTCTCATTTGTTTATCGATTGGTCAGTGACTTTTATACTTTTCAATTTATCTTGTTTGCGTTCCTCTGCTTCTTCTTTGTTTTATGAGGCTGATGTTCAGACAACTTAAGCTGTTAGAGATATAAAGAAAAAAACAAATGTTTTGTCTGCTTTGTTAAGACAAGTATTTTGTTTACTTTTCAATTAAGTTTTAGAATTTCTTTTCATTTTCTGTTTTCACACATCGATATTGTAGTTCAGTTTTAATTTGCATTTTCTTTTTGTAAACTTAACAACTTTCTAATGAATTTGAAACTATGAGAAGAACAGAAGCAGTTTGCTTCTGCTAAACCTTGTAAGAGTTTTGAATTTTTGCAGACAAAGTGTGCATTTAAAAATTAGTTTTGTTCAATCTAAAATAAATATGTAAAAAAAATGCGGCTCTACAAAAACACTCAAAGAAATTTAACTTTAAACATAATATCTGTTAAACTTAATAATTGATTTTTAGTAGTTATTTTTCTTTCTCTGACTGCAAAGCTAAACTTGAATCGCATAAATATTGCAACACTCGATTTTCACAAAAACAACACACAAATGTTAACAACTTAAATGCAATTAAAACTTTTCCTTACAAATTTACGCAACCAAAATACAAAACACTTCATTTCAACAGAAAATATAAATTGCGAGCATTAAATTGCAATAAAATTACTGCAAAAACAGCAAATAGCGAGCGTCAAGTACATATGTACTTACTTACTGACCAGCACGAAAATTTTATATACACGTATTTTGACTGCAATTTTTTCCCCCAAAATTCACGATGCAATAAATTTATGCATAAAACCCATTTTAGTGAATAATATTCAAGAGAACTGAAATGAGTAGTGTTTTTGTTGTTGCTGCCTTTTTTCTATAGCAGCAAAGCTCAGTATAAGAGAGCTTGTAATTAAGCTATACACATTGCACCGAAAAAAAACAGCAAAAGCAAAAAATTAAAATTTATTAAAAAAAAACATTAAACATTTTGGTTGTTGCTATATTTATTTTTATATTCAGCGGTTTTTTTTAATGTCTCAACATTTTCGATTTTTCTCGTTTGCCACTTTTTTTTTGCTTTCATTGTAATATTTTTCATGTCACTCCTGCATGTTGTCATTATTGTTGCAGTGTTGTTGTATTGTTGTTGCGTTGCTGTAGATACTGCAGTAAAGTTGCCCTGTCAGCGCTGTTTACATATACCATACATAGACGACCATATTACGCAACAGTCGGTGCAACATAACAGCATCACATTTTTCTTTATGTCACTCACCTCTCTCTCTCCCTCTCTCCATCTCCATCTGCCATCTACTAATGCTAGACACTTTTTTTTGCCTTCTCCCACAGTTTTATGTATAATTCAAAAGCATTTTCTTCCAGTTATGTTCTTTTCTCGTCGTTTACTCCCGCTGCTGCTATTTTATGCTGACTTGTATCCTGTGTATGTATGTACGTATGTATATTAGTAAATATGTAGCGTTGTGTTTGCTATGTACGTTGTTGTTTTATATGGCTCTTCGCCTATTCTTTTCATTCGTTTTCACTTATTGGTGACACAATCTGACTGAGTGACCTCTTCCTCATTTGTTTTTGGCTTTTGGTGTCAGGGTTGTCTATAGGAATAGTAAATATGCATATATACCCAGTAGTTAAATGTGAAGCTAGCCAGAAAAAGTACTGGTGTATTCGTTTGCTTTGATGTAGACACTGCTGAATCGACAATATCAGATATTCAGGGAAGTTTTGCTGAACCTCTGATTCCACTTTATTGAAGAATTTCAGAATTGGAGTATTTTCTTTCATCCAAATGGCATGACCTAGACAGTGTAGCCTTTCTTTCTTAATTAGGTTGGCGCAGATTTTTGGGTTGCCCTTTTTCTGAAAAACCTGCTGCATACACTTTGTCAGTTCTTTACAGTTATGCCTGAAAAGCTTAATCGGTAAACCCTCAGCTCCAGCAACTTTGTTAGCATCTTCATCGATTGGAGTTCGCCCTAACCAGATGTTTCATTTACTCTGAAGTTGAGCAGGCTGATGAATTATTTTCTCCATGATATTTATATTACTTTGAATGTTAGTCATCAGATCCCGTTCCTAGTAAATATGTAATGTGATTTCTGCTTTTAACGTCAAACCTTGCTCATGTTTGTTAAGGAGCATTCTTTACTCCTGGTTCGAGTTGATGTTAGGTTCCATCCAATATCCAACATCAATCTTGGCCTTCTCTATATGACCACCGTAATAAAGTCACAAGGATCAATTTTTATCAATGATTGTGCCATACATGACTTTAATACTAACCAGCAACACCTAGCCAATAAAGTGATCAAACATTCCGAATATATAGTCTCAAAATAATAGTCCTTAATACGTTTGTAGCGTATGTCAGATTTTGTAATTTTTTTTTCGGCTGATTTAAAGTGGAGGATCCCAAAACACAGCGCTCAACCTCGCCATGGGAGTTGTGGCAGATATTACACAGGCTACACAATTACACAGACGCTGCAACTAGGCATCAGCGAATTCTTAAATCTCTCTTTTAGCTTTGACCACAGACTCTGCGTTTATTAGTCATCGCATCTTGCTCAGGCGTTGCCTACGTTTCCTGAGTGTGCGATATGAACTTAAGAGAAGGAATGTAGTAAAGCTCTTCGGATGTCCTCCTCTGATTAAGTATGGATATTCTTTGCTGCATATATGTATTACTAATTGCTACAATTCAGAAAGCTTAATAACACAATCGTTTAAACAGCTTCGTTTCTTCAATTTTTATGTAAAAAAAACGTTGAAAATGTTTTCTCCTTAAAAAAAAAATAAATTAATTTAAAAAATATGTAATGAAATAACGAAACTCGGAAGTTTAAAAAGTATTTGAATAGCGCACACTCTAATTTTTAAGAGAAATAGAATTAAATTAGTTTATATAAAGTATTTTATTTAATTTTCAATAACTCAAAAAACTGATTTAGTAATATTTTTGCATTTGAACTAGTATAAAACTATTCCAAGGCTAACCAATGTTTTGACTGTTGCCATCTTGTAAAACTTTATGCATGTTAAGGGTAATTGCAGAGTGGACGATGTAGCCGGACTGATAAAAATGATAGAAACGAGATGTAGTCTTTTGAACAAACCGATATCGCTGAGTGAGTAATGTTGTTCAATGCAAGAAAATCAGTTGGTTGAACTGATATTTTATTATTTAAAATATTTGAAAGCAGACAGTTGTCAATAATTTTACTTAAATATTTTTACGCGTATTCTCTATATTGAAAAGTTTTGATTTTCAATTTTTTATATGCAAATAATATTTACAAAATTAACCTCCAATATGTTCGTTCGTTTCTCAACCTGATAGCCAACTAAAAGGCCAAAGAATAACAGCAATATCTACAGAGAAAAAAGTAATAATATAACTTTTAAGAGTTTTTTTTCAGTTTTCACAATAATAAAATGCTTAAAGGTCCTAACCCCCTTGCAATTCTTCGCAACTGGAAGCTATCAAAGACCCGTTGGCCAGAAATCGCGAATATCCAGTCAATTGTCTGCAATTTCCATCGCGTAGCAGATGCAATCTTTTGACGTTTGTTTTTCCAAAAAAAATTTTTATGTGGAAAGAAAAGCAACACAATTATAATGTTTTGATATCTTATTATTTTTATATTTATATAGAAAAAAAAATTAATTTACAACAAGAAAAATATTTTAAAATAGCGGAACTATGGACATTTTTGTAAGGTGATTTTTCTTCTAAGAAATCCACGCAGCACACAGGGTGCAAAATAGCAGCAACAACAAAATACAATTTTTTTTGTATAAAATTTGAGATTAGCTAGAGAATGGCTTACGGTTTGATTTTTGTTAAATTTGGAAGCATAGTTTTTACAATAACTATTGAATAAATAAGGTTACCAAAAATCCCTACATCATTCTTTATGAAATAATATTAAAAAGGATTAAGTAAAAAACCTATTGAAAATATTGAAAATTGTTTGAGTTAGGCTACGAGCCAACTTCAAAAAACGTGATTCGAGAAAAATGGATTTAAAGTTTTAAGACATTCAAAATATATATCGATGCGGAGCTAAAAAATTTCAATGAATTCGATGTCGGATATATATAAGACCTGCTGTTCCTTATTTTAGAAGGCTCGAAGAATATTTGTAGCCAATAAAAAAAAATCAATTGCTTGCAGCATCTACAGTGGCCTTACCCCTTAAGCTTCAATTTCGATAAAAAGGAAATGTCCGTTGTCGATTATCATTATAAATGGAATTAAGGAATCGCATAATCGTTAGGGCAAGCGACAAAATTCGCAAACTCTGCATGTAAGCGTAGATTCTTGTAACGTATAAAAAATAGTTGGTTAACCAGTTTCAAAGTATTTTTTAACTAGTTTATGTGACCACAGGTTATATATTTTTTCATATACCATATATATATATATATAACAGTATGCATACGAGGGGATTAACTAAAGTTCGGTCAGTTGGTGACTTTCAATTTCTTTTTGTTAATTCTAAATATACCAAATCTTTTGCAATTACTTTATTAGTCTTTTTTTCAAATTTTAGAACGATCGGCTGAAATGAACACGAGAAAACGGCAGATAGTTGAGGATAGGTCAGGCAAAATTCTACCACCAATGCAAACAGAAATTCGCCATGTAATTCTCTTCGGGTTTCGGTGCAATTTACAGCCAATGAAAATATTCAGTGTATGCCCAATTGTATACGGAACGATTGCACCATCTTTAAAGACTATTTCTAAGTGGTTTCGCTGATTCCAGAGAAGAAGTTTTCCGTAGAGGACAAAAAATGGCTCGAGTGCATTTTGCTCAATTTTTCCTTAACAAATTCGAAAATGGTCAGACTAGCATTTTTATTAAAGTCTTTAGTGATGACGAATCTTGGTTCTATAAGTATGATTCAGAAACCAAACTGCAGTCCATGGTATGGAGCCCAACAGAAGCAAAAGTACTGTTGTCAGTTTATTTCACGCGATCTAAAATCGTAGCTACTATGCTACTGGAAAAGAATCAAACGGTAACTGAAAAAGGGTACACCGAAGAGCGCTTTCCAAAAGTTTTCAAAACTTTGTTGGAAAAGAGAAAAAGAGAGGGTTTGCGGCTCTACTTTTTACAACATGACAACGCGCCATCCCACACTGCTGAAGTAACGAGTAATTTCATTGTGATCTCTGGGATCGAAGAATAGCACCTTGTGATTTCTGGTTAATATTAAAAAAAATAAAAGAAAAGGTATTTAATAGCAACGAGGAGATAATTAATGCAGTTAATGCTGAAGATAAGCTTAAAAAGCAAAATTTTGAAGACTATTTTCAGAAGTCGATCTATAGGCTTAAGAAATGCATTGAAATCAAGGGCGATTATATAGAGAAGATAAAAAAGAAAAAGACTTTTTGTTAATCCCCTCGTATATGCAAAATTAATTTGCACAGCCTTCCCTATACTATTGTTGTTGTTTCATAATTTTACGTTCACATTGTGATCTATGCTTGTAATTAATATTTTTGTTGCGTGTTGTTGTTTCTGTTGTCGTTGTTCTTTTATAAAGCCATGTTGTGGTTGTGGGACACTTTTGAACATTTTGCGCAGGGCGTACATACAACTTGCGCCAGCCAAACAACTACTAAGTTCGCTCTATTTGCGCTTCACCACTGCTTTTGTCTTTCTTTTTTCCCCCTCTTCTTCGTGTTGTCAGTTGACCGTCACCTTTCTTTTGTTGCATCAGTGTGTCAGTTGTATTTTGCCTCATGCCAAATTATTAATTAGTTTCACTTTTCTTCTTCTTCTTCTTCCTCTTCTTCTTCGCTTTTGTATTTTACTGTCATTCACAGTTTGTGTATTAATTTTCAAGTCGTTTTTTGTTGCAGCTGGTGTTGTGTTGTTGTTGGCCATTTTGTTTTGGCACCCTCTGCGCCAAAACAGTTTATGTTGTTGGCAGCATTGTTGCACTTTGTGTCCCTTTGTCTCTCCTCGCAAGTTTGACTTTAGTTGCAGAAGGTGGCAAAGAAATTATTCCATAAATGAGAGTGTTTGGTTTTTGTTGTTATTGTTGTTGTTACCAATATGGGTTGTTGAACACTTTAAATATGCAAAGCTTTTAAAATTAATTTTAGGCTTCTGTAGCTATTGTCTTTATAGAGTGGTTTTGGTTAGACTGAAATTGCATTGTAAGGAGGATGAATGTGTCATAGAAGCGCTCTTGCATGTGCTAAAATCGCTTATAAGTGAAACCAAAACTTATTAACCTCAAGAGACATGATTCATTTTGCTGTAGGAAAATTACTATTTTATGACATCTTTAATTTTGGTTATTAGAGGGAATTATTACTTTAAATTTTTATTATTCTTCATTTCATTTCAGTTAAGTGCGATCATTTTTTAATTTTGATATTTTCTCAATTTTTCTATTTATTGCTGAATATATTATTTCAAATAATTCACTGTATTTTACATTCGGATGTGCTGTGTACCCACGGTATATGAGATTTTTTCAGCTAGTGGTTGTAGATAACGGCATAAAAAAAATGTATGAAATGTAGGTATATATCAAACTTCATGGAATGATAAGACGAGTCGATTTAGCCATCTTTCGTTCGGCGACGGGAGCCTATGGTTTATTGGCTAAGCTATTCAGATATACAATAGTAGCGAAGAACTGAAAAGTGCAAGCATCAATATCTTTGCAGTGGAATGATTGAAATCTAAGTGTGCTCTGTCAAATGTGTAACCCTATAGTCCAAATAACGTGTAATAAACCACTTCAATCCGACTAGCTCAGAACTGGACCGGCCTTAGTGATATTTCTAGCGCAATATTCTAGTTTATTCTAGGCATGACCAAAGCTTTTCGGCATACCATGAAATAAATTCCAATTTCGGTCTTTGATCAAAGCATATTTAGTCAAACCAAAAAATACATAACTTTTCAGACCAACGTCGCAAGTAGAATAACATGTTTCGGGGCTTGCCTAGTAAATTCTGGAAGCGACTAAGCCAGACTCGATCAAACGTCCATTTGAACTGCTCTTGTTGCATGTTTTTACATGTTATATGTAATAGCCGAACTCTTGCGGTGTTTTGAAAAATTCAGTTCTTAAGGCAAAATTCCTCTAACAAATTAAAAAAAAATCGAAATTTTTTTTCCTGTAAATTCCTAGAAAATACTTTTAGAAATAATATAGAATTAGTCCCGAAAGTTCGCAAGATCAAGAAGTAAGTATAGAAGAGGGAGAGCGGAGCGCACCAAGCGGTAAATCCGATAAATAAATACTTTTATCGCTTTTTCTACGAAACACGTTTTTCAACTGGGTGATATTCTTATTGAGAGCCTATTGAAATTATCTACATGAACTAAACAGCAATTTACTTCTAAAATGTCTCCCTAAGGTCGGTACTACAACCGAAAATATTCATTGCTTTTTAAACAAGTCCGCCAATTTTTGTTTTTTTTTTTTTGTGAAAATGGTTCATTGTAGTTCCGGCCATAGGCAAGGTGATATAGAATACGAAGCCAATTTGTATTAGAAAAAAAAATCTATTAAAATTTGTATACGTCTACTTACTTTCAAAAACTCGAAACAATTGATTAATTCGTTATCCAAATTGAATTGAAAGTGCTCATTAGGAATGTGGTGATGGGGTTACAGATCTCTAAAATAAAATGTAAAATAAAATAAAAATAAGTATTAAATAAAAAGTATGCAAATGTCACAAGAGAGAGCATAAACTATTTTTTATATTTATGCCACACGTTCCCAAAGCAGGATCGAATCCTACCGTACAAATATACCGATAAGATCGTACGGACGTTAAGGAGAATTAAGACGCATCGACCGACGTGTACAATATTGTACAATTTCACCAACCAGCGACTTCCTCTCGTTTCGAGACACTCCGGGTGTGTGTGAAATAAACACATCCGTGCTTCAATTAACCAGTGGGTTAGAGGGTCCCATTGGCGGACTCTGGAGCTGCTGGCATGCCTCAGCAAGGACAAGAACCCCACATTACAACTATTAGCAACGTCAAACGAAAAACGGTCATGGTCGAAAGGCATTGAGCCGGCACAAACGGTCTCTAAGACGAAGTTGGCAGTCAGGATGATTTTGTTTTATGATTGGTGGGATCGGCTAGGAATCACTTACTATGAGATGCTACCTTACGGCCGAGCTCTTGGTATACTGAACCATGTGAAGGAAGCAATCACCAAGAAGCGACCAGGCTAACAGGAGGAGATATGTGTTTCATCAGGACAACGGCAAGGGCAGGACCGCATTCATCGATAGTGATACGCCAGAAGCACCGAAAGCTTGATTGAGGGGCATAATGAAATTAATTGCAAAATTAATGAATGAAATATTTTAATAAGTCTTTTCCACAATGAAACAGCAATTATTTTGTTATGCAAAGATGAGTGTGAATATGAACGATTTCCGATCATTTTCACTAGCCTGATACTCGTATCTCAAAACGTCTTTGGTTTTTCTCCTCTGAAACCAGCTTCAAACCAGTTACAAATGTCTGCTTCTAGAATTAAGCTTTTTATTGGACTGGTTCTTTCCTTTACCGCAGAGTGCGATGAGAGCGTGGATATGTACTCGTATTTGTTGCTGACGTGGCATTGCAACTGCTGCATTGATAATTTTGTTTTATTGCACATTAGCACACAGTGTCGCACTTTCTATGGTAGCTGCAATGAAGTTTTTAAGCCTGCAAACATACCTACATGCGATTTAAGTCAAATTTTTCACATTCTCATGAGTTTACTGCTAAATGATATTATTTTGTTGTTATTTTACTGAGGCTTATGTATGTATATCTTCATATAAGTGAGCCAAGAGTGTTGAACACTTTCCAAATAATTCATGGCTTTTGAAAGGCGGCAAAGCTCTGAGATGCAAAAGTAGTGAAGATTTTTGTAATTTCAGTATTTTGATGAATCCTAAATAAATGATTTTAATGAGTTACATTTTGGCAAAGGCTTTGGTTTATTTACTTAAAGATTATACGTTAAGTACATAAATTGTGAGGGATAAGAAAATTTCAAACCAATTTAAGAGATTATCATAAAAAAGCGCCTTAAATCTTTAATAGATATGTATATTAAATATTTAGAGCAAAGATTAAAAATTATTGATATGGAAAAGAATTCATCTATACACGAGAGGCATTCATTGACGTAGAGGGAACCATATTTGGAATCAACTAACTTGCGGCACCACAAAGGAGGACAACCCAACTCTGTTGCAGCTGGTGATTTTGATCAACCCTTTTTTCTCGGCTGCTTTCAGCAGATAATGTAAAGGTAGTTCACTACGCCGATGATCTTGCCATCGTATCTTCAGACAAACATTTGAAATTTCAGCGAAGTGAGCTGAATTGCAAGTGCTCACTGTAAACCCCGAAAAAACTCTCCTCTCTTCTGCAATAGAAAGATAAAAATTCACGAATTCAATACACCATACCTATGGGGAAATATCAACATATCCTCCAACTCGGTCAAATGTCTTGAAGTAATTCTTGAAAGCTGGAGGGAACATATCGAAATCAGAGCTAACAAAGGGTTCGGATCTTGGAATACCTTCAAAAATGTAAATGAAGGTTTTGACTCCAAATGGTGTTTTTGTCTTTAAAAAAGTGTTCTGAGACCCATATTCACATATGGAGCACGAGTTTGGTGGCCTACACTAAAGAAGCAGTGCCATATTAGATATTTGGAACAGAGATAACGTACCTGTTTATAGGAAATATCAGGCGTTATGAGGGTTTTAGAAGCCATCCTAGACATTAGGCCAACCAACTTATACACGGTGTGTCCCAAAAATAACCGAACTTTATATTTAAATCATACAACATACAGCGCCATCTATTGATCTATTTGCAACATTAAAAAGATACATTCATCCTCTTTCAAACGCACCTAACTTCATGTAAGTCGGATGACAGATGTAAAAGTGACAGCTATTTCAATAAAACCAAAATTGTGTTAATGGTTCCAAAAAAAGAGCAAATATAAAAATAAAAAAAAATGTGTCAACTTGAAAAAAAATTGAAATTGAAGTTAAAAAAATTAAAAAAAAAATTGAAAAAAATGAAGCAGCCGTAACCGAGGTACTGAAAAACATTTCTATAAATGACATAAAAAAAATCTATGCATGCGTTGGTTGATCGTTCCAAACATTGTGTTGAGTCAAATGGAATCTATTTTGAATAAATAATAACTTTCAAAAATAATATAATGTGTATTTTACTATTTTATATCCAAAAAGTTCGGTTATTTTTGGAACACACCGTGTAAGTGTAGTATGTAGCAGCACTAACAACTAGCCACCTAAAAGTCCTTATGTCCAATCCCTTAGCTGCGAGAGACACGGCTGCATGCAGCAAGAATAAGAATCCTCGGGTTAATAGAACAAGGCGACCGCGAAGAGGAAACCTTATGTCAACTGCAAACCATCAGCTTCCTTCCAAGCAGGTAAGAATGAGCGGAAGGCAAAGCCATAAGTAATAGTGAACTCTATGACTATAACTCAATATTGTATATTGGTATTACTGAAAATACCAAATGAACTTGGAATAGAAATGGAAAGTCTATTAGATTTCTGGTAGACAATCAGTAATTAAGGCATTTAAGTTCGTCAATACAAAGTTCAAATGCCTTAGAGTTTGCAAAAGGTAAGTAACAGACTATCGGGACAAAACACAGTGCATATTACTTGGATCCCATATCACACATATTTATATAGAAGGCAATGAAACACTTTCATCTTAGGACGTAAAACTAAATTATTCTGGGGCAGCATGGACATTAAACAGAGCAAACTTACATTGAGCAAAAAGGTGTATAGACGGAGCATTTACTCCAGAGAAATCATATCCACAAGCTAAGCAAAGTGGAATCGGCTGAGTGCAGATCATCCACAGAAGATGACAAAATGCTGCAGTACTACCTTTGCGAGTGAACGCTTCCCAGCTCCAACCTTACGAAGGTGGGTAGACGCTGAATTAATTTATAAAAACGAGCGAATTGTTCAAAATCGCATAGTTGGGAAAACATGGAAACACTAATTTAGGTGCGGCCGATTGCGGTCAGGTCCTCAACATCCAACCAAACAAAAATCTAACCATTATAAGCAGGAAAGAATTTTCATTTACGAAAGCTCTGAATAGTTTTTAAGCGATAGGGAAAATATTTCATGCAGTAGTAGGATGCGTAAGCTAGATGTGTAAACTTTATTGACTTATTTTTTTTCATTCATTTTACAGCAAAAAAAGAAATGAACGCCAACTATGAGTTCAAATGTCGTTCTGAGTTAGATTGTATGACTTCTCAAATATTGCAGTTCAAATTTTTTATTTCTATTTTTCATTTGTTCAATTTGCATTCTCTCGCAATTTCGTCTATGACTCTATTTTTCGACAATCAAATTTATTTGCTGCTAAAAGTGCTCGATAAGCAAATGTGTAATTTGGAGTCATACCAACCACTGCGTATTTGAAATAGCTGACCAATACAAAAATTCTCATTTGTAAATAAATAAAATGATACTCAAAATTTACAAATGTGCAAACAAAATACATAATATATGTACTCGTTTAAATGTAGGCATAAAAATAACATGAAATGAGAGAACATACGAGGGGATTAAAAAAAATTCGGTCAGTTGGTGACTTTCAATTTGCGATTACTTCATTGGATTTCCTTTCAAATTTTGGAACGATCAGCTGAAATGGAGACGTGGAAACGATAAATAGCTGAGGATATATCAGACGAATTTCCACCACCAACGCAAACAGAATTTCGCCATGTGATTATCTTCCGGTTTCGGCGTAATTTACAGCCAATACGAATATTCAGTGAAAGCCAAATTACATATAGAACGATTGCGACGTCTTTGAAGACTATTTCTAAGTGGTTCCTAAGATTCCAGACCGGACATTTTTCCCTAGAGGACGAACCCCGAGAAGGTCGACCAAAATATTGCTCTGATGACGTCACTGTAGCTCTGGTGAAGTCCAAAATGTACGTTTGACAAAAGAAATGATTGCTAATGAAGTGGGCTAGAGTGCCACAGCTGTATCGCAAATATTAAGTAATCATCTGGGATACACGAATTTTAAATGAGGCCCAAAAAGAGGCTCGACTGCATATTGCCGACTTTTTCCTAAGAAAAGTTCGAAAATTGTCAGTCTAGCAACTTAAGTCAAGTCGTTACTAGTGACGAATCTTGGTTCTATAAGTACGAACCAGAAACCAAACAACAGTCCAGTCCGAACTTTTGTTAATCCCCTCGCTTATGTATGTAAATATATACAATGTTGATTTTTGTATGGTGACATGAGAGTAAGTAATATCGCACACACTCGTATTTATGCATTTATATTATTGCTTACTCTGACATGCAGTATTTGTTTGGAAATGCAATATTTGTAGTACATAAAGGTTGCATAGCAAATACATTTATGTGTGTGTTTGCAAATATAGTAAAAATATGTTCAAAATTATACCTACATTGACTTTAACGGTGACTCCGGTCCAGTAGAGGTACTTAAATTTGATTTGAAATAAAATAAGTAAGGAAATCTTAGATATTCGGCTGGGTTTTATATTAAGTTCACATAATGTTCTAATATATACGTGTAGATAATGTTTGTTATACGGAAGGTGGGTCCTTTTCCAGACCTACGTGTGCACGGTGTGTCCCAAAAATAACCGAATTTTTGGATATAAAATAGTAAATTATATTATCTTTGAAAGTTATTATTTATTCAAAATAGGTTCCATTTGACTCAACACAACGTTTGGAACGATCAACCAGAAATAGAAAGATAGAAATGTTCTTTAGTACCTCGGTTACGGCTGCTTCATTTTTTTCAATTTTTTTTAATTTTTTAAACTTCAATTTCAATTTTTTTTTCAAGTTTGACACAAAATTTTATATTTGCGGTTTGTTCCATTTTTTTTTTTTTTTTTTTTGGAACCATTAGCACACTTTTGGTTTCATTGAAATGGTTGTCATTTTACATCTGTCATCCGACTTACATGAAGTCAGGTGCGTTTGAAAGAGGATGAATGTTGCAAATTTTCAATAGATGGCGCTGTATGTTGTATGATTTAAATATGAAGTTCGGTTATTTTTGGGATTAGTTTCTGTTGATTAAAGCCTTAAGTATGCGATTTTGAGTCAAGTTGTGATGAAAATAAGAAGTGCGTTATCTAGGATAGTAGTATCGGCGATTTCGTATTATACTCTTCAATTAATAATAATAATTTAAAAATTTATCTTATATTATTTATTTTATGAATTATTTTCTTATTTAGTTTTTTTTATTATTTATCTAAGTAGCTGAAATTTAGAGCAGAACACTGAAGATGTTTTAGTAATTATTTTAATTCTTGAGTATTTTGAATTAGTTTTAGTAATTTGTAAAAACATAATAATTTTATTTTAGACAGCAACATTTGCACAAAAATTTTACCCTTTAAATTTTATGCCAATTTGATCCAGCAAATTCGATCTGTTCGTCGGTCTGTTTTTGATAAATTTTTAAAATATAGTTTATAGGTACTATGTAGTGTATTATTTATTCAGCTGTAGAATTTAACGGCACATTTCTCACAACTTAATATCTAAGAAAATGGAAATTGATATTCTTTTCACAACTGGTTGTTCAGATAGGTGAGTCAGTGTCATATTTCGCTCAATTAGGCAATCAAATGAGTGAATTGAAGCAAATAAGTTATTATTTACAAATACACCAGATGTACGCTGCAACGCTTTGCCGTAACCCATACTCATTGAATGTATGGAAAATGAAACATGAGATAACTAATCATCATAATTTTATTTACTCAATACTTGTGGATATACAACATTTTTGGTTTTACCATTAACATTAGTACATTTCTCGAGAGAAATGCCCATCTAAGCAAAGAGTACCTATGTACCGAATTTCACGTAAATCGAATCAAATAAGATTTTTTAGATAAGGTCAGTCCCTGGTTCACTTTTCGAAAAACTGCCTATCAGCATATGCATATGCATAGCCTTTGTCTACCGAATGACGAACATTCACAGATTCCTATATTAAACGCATGAGACGCGAGAAGGTAGTGCCCCTTTAATAGTCTTATCAGAGGCCTGGAGTCCGCCCTCTTTACAGGTGGTATCAACTTTGTGAGTTTAGCATTGTATGTTCTACACATAATCTTCACGATTCTGCAGCCCTTAGCTCGTTCCCAGAGTCTATTCGCTTGACGAATAAGTATTACTTCTTGCCTTTTCTTCATTTCCTTGAATGGAACTGGAAGGTTAGTTGCGACGTCTTGTTCTAAATAGACACCTCTCTTCGCAGTCTCGTCCTCAAAGTTATTTTTGGGGAATGTTGCGGGAGTGACAATCCTTTGCCGGAAAAAAAAATCCAGGCTGTTCCGGTATAAAGACCCGACTGTCGCGGGAATAATTGGATTTTAGTCGCCTCTTACGACAGGCATGCCTTACCACGGGTAAATTCTTGAACCCCTAACCCGCAGGGGGGTCAGCTCTCTATGCCTTGCACCCAGTAATGCAACAACAGCTGAAGTTGTCTTGTATGAAATTAAGGCCTTTCGCCAGTTACCCGTCAATAATTGAACCCAAGGGATGGACAATCTGAGACGTAGCCACGGCCGGCATTTAAAAGAATTAGTTTTCAAAAAATAAAAGCCTGGTAGTGAACGAGGGCAAAACGAAATATCTCCTGTCATCAAACAAACAGACATCGGATTAGCGACTCGGTTTCCACGTTACAAGTGACAGTCATAATTATGAAGTCATAGATAATATCGTCTATCTTGAAACCAGCATTTGGACCAAGTAGGCAATTAAAAAATAAAATCCTCTTTAAACAAGCAAAACCAATACTCTACAAATCCCTCATCGTTCGGTGTTTTTGGAAGAAAGGTTGTGCGTAAACCGATGGAACGATGAGTTGTACAAGTTATATGGTGACCTTGACGTAGTTCAGCGAATGAAGAGACCGCGGCCGAATCGTCCGAATGGATGAAGACACTCCAGCTTTGAAAGTATTCGATGCAGTACCCGCTGGTGGAAGCAGAGGAAGAGGAAGACCTCCATTCCGTTGGAAGGACCAGGGGGAGAATGACCTGGCTTCTCTTGGTATTTCCAACTGGCGCCAGACAGCGAAAAGAAAGCGCGCTGTAATCACGTTAGCGGTTCCAATGCCAATAAAGAAGAGGGAGCTTGCTTTAATTTACTTCATTTAAATTAATTTTATTTTATTTTGTTTTTTCTGTTTTATTTTATTGCAATTCGTTTTATTTTGTTTCAGCTTATTTTTTATTACTTTTTATTTATTTTATTTATTTCTTTGTTTTGTTCTAAGTTATTTTTTTTTACTTTGTTTTGTTATAAGTTATTTTATTTTAATTCAGTAGTATTTAATTGAATTTTATTTAATTCTATTTTATTTCACTTTATTGTATTTTATTTCTTTTAACTCAACATAATTTTATTTTATTTTGATTTTTAGTTTACATAATTTTAATATATTTTTTTTACTTTGTTTTAGTTATTTTATTCTATCTATTATTTTACTTTAACCCATGTTATTTTATTTTAATACATTTAATTTAATTGTTTTATTTTATTTTACATTGTTTGGTTTTATTCTACTTCGTTTTATTTGATTTAAATTGATGTATTCAATTTTATTTCTGTTTTTATTTTATTCATTTTATTCTAATTTGGGTTATCTTGTTATATTTTTTATTTATTTTAATTTTTTTTTACTTTGTTTTGTTTCAATTTAATTTTTTCACTTTGTTTTGTTGTAAGTTATTTCATTTAATTATTATTTAATTTTATTTCATTCTGTGCCATTTTTGTTTCAGTTTATTGCATATTATTTATTTATTTTAATTCAACTTAATTTTATTTTGTTTTGATTTTTACTTTAGTTAATTTTAATATATTTTGCTTTATTTGACTCTATTAAGTTCTCTTTTGTTTTATTTTATTCCAGTTTTTATTTTACTTTAATTCTTGTTAATTTATTTTATTTTATTTTATTTTATTTTTTTTATTTTATTTTATTTTATTTTATTTTATTTTATTTTATTTTATTTTATTTTATTTTATTTTATTTTATTTTATTTTATTTTATTTTATTTTATTTTATTTTATTTTATTTTATTTTATTTTATTTGATTTTATTTTATTTTATTTTATTTTATTTTATTTTATTTTATTTTATTTTATTTTATTTTATTTTATTTTATTTTATTTTATTTCGTTTTATTTTATTTTATTTTCTTTTATTTTATTTTATTTTATTTTATTTTATTTTATTTTATTTTATGTTATTTTATTTTATTTTATTTTATTTTATTTTATTTTATTTTATTTTATTTTATTTTATTTTATTTTATTTTATTTTATTTTATTTTATTTTATTTTATTTTATTTTATTTTATTTTATTTTATTTTATTTTATTTTATTTTATTTTATTTTATTTTATTTTATTTTATTTTATTTTATTTTATTTTATTTTATTTTATTTTATTTTATTTTGTTTTATTTTATTTTATTTTGTTTTATTTTATTTTATTTTATTTTATTTTATTTTATTTTATTTTATTTTATTTTATTTTATTTTATTTTATTTTATTTTATTTTATTTTATTTTATTTTATTTTATTTTATTTTATTTTATTTTATTTTATTTTATTTTATTTTATTTTATTTTATTTTATTTTATTTTATTTTATTTTATTTTATTTTATTTTATTTAATTTAATTTAATTTTATTTTATTTTATTTTATTTTATTTTATTTTATTTTATTTTATTTTATTTTATTTTATTTTATTTTATTTTATTTTATTTTATTTTATTTTATTTTATTTTATTTTATTTTATTTTATTTTATTTTATTTTATTTTATTTTATTTTATTTTATTTTATTTTATTTTATTTTATTTTATTTTATTTTATTTTATTTTATATTACTTTATTTTATTTTATTTTATTTTATTTTGTTTTATTTTATTTTATTTTATTTTATTTTATATTATTTTACTTTATTTTTTTTATAGTTATTTTATTTTATTTACTTAATATATTTTAGTGTTATTTTATTTAATTAGTTTTATTTTATTTTAGTATATTGTATTTTATTTTATTTCATTTATTCGTATTCTCTTTTATGTAATTTTGTTTCATTTTGCTTTATATTATTTGATTTTATTTTCTTCTATTATTTTAATTTTATTTACTTTTGTAGTTAATTTATTTTTTTTTTTGGTTTTTCATTTTATTGCATATGTTATTATATTTTGTTTGTTTTTAATAAATTTCATTTTTTTAATTTATTCTGTTTTTATATTATTTTATTTGATTGTGATTTTTGTTTTTTGTTATTTTTTTTTATTATGGTTTCTTATTTTGATTTTTTTATTATTTCTTCCTACTTTTGATTTGCTGTGTCAGATGAGCTTCCCTTCACAACAATTGTATATTGTGTAACTTATGTTGACGTGTGGTCAAAACATATACTTACGTGATGAATGACTTACCAATAACATAAATCAAATATATCGAAAAAGGGAAACAATAGCAACCAACTGACAAAAGGTTCAATCTCATTTATTGGTTTTTGTTTTTGTATAATAATATGTAGGTATATACCATACATGGTTTGATGTTAGTGTTTCTATGATTCAGTTTATCTAAGTTCAAGAAGGGGAAGAGGTAAATTAAGAAAAATGCATGCAGGAGTGTTAGCAAAGAGAACATCAGTGCATGAGTACATCTAGACTTGTCCGTCAATTTATTCGACCACTTTTTAATTTATACACGTACTATGTATGTATATGTAAGCTCTTTGGAAATGACATATAACTTTTAAAGCAATTTTCTTTCCAAATTGAGCTAATCAACATGAGTGAATGCAATATACGTATATAAACACTGTTCTTATGCACTCATATACGTGTATGTCACAAGGAATTAATTTGCTCTCGAACTAAATCCTCTTTGCTTATTTTCCCGTTTTCATTGTTGTTGCTGTATGCCAATGTCAAATGAAATTAGATCAGCTCTTCAATACGATTCATTGGAACTACTTTGTTAGTTTGTAGATTATGTCAATGCTGACAAGAATACCAATAATGGCAACTAATAATGTACAAACAATCCGAACAATATAAAAACAATAACGCATACCAACATAAGACAAACGAGAAATATGAACATATAACAGAAGCAATCAACGTAGCATTGTTGTTTTCACTTTTTCATACTCTTATCCTTTGCTTTATCCTTTGAGAGAGATAGTAAATTTATATTCTATTTTTACAATGTAGGTATGTTGTTGTTTCTAATACTGTTATTTTTTTCTGGTACTTATAAGAGACTAAGAGGCCGTACTAATACTAGTATGTCTCCATTTCTACTGAAAATGTTTGTATGTATGTGACTCATGGAATTTTGAACTCTAGCTACTAGTTTTCAATCCGATCTGAAATTATTAGGAAAATGCAAACGCGTTTGAGGAAAATTGTATATGGTATATCCAATATATATATGTATGTATGGTATATGCAAAAATAAATTCCTCTGAATTTGACAAATCTATTTAGCATTTAGGATTATTGCTAATGAGCGTATTTGAAATTCGCTTCAGTTGTCATCAGTACATTCAACTTTAATCGATGGAATAGCAGTGAGTGAGTGAAGTGAGTAATAGGTTCAAAACCTGCCTACACCAACAACCGAATAATGTCAAAACCATTTCCTAAATGCAATCGCATCAATAGAGCGACTTATGGTATATATGTATGTAATTGGTGCGTTGAAGCCGTATCCAGTTTTTATACTTTCAAATGTACCAACCCGGTTACTAGTTGTATCTTCATTCGCTGAACTATGTCCATATCATCGTATAGCTCGTACAGCTCATCATTCCATCATCTGCGGTATTCGCTGTTGCCAATACGCAAAGAACCATAGTTCGTTCGCAAAACTTTTCTCTCGAAGACTCCTAGAGCCGACTCATCAGACATCGTCCACGCTGCTGCGCCATATAGTAGGACGAGTATGATGAGCGACTTGTAGAGTTTGGATTTCGTTGCCTACTCAGTCCGAAGTAGCAAAGTAGTGACACAAGTTGTTCTGCTTAAATTTCAAGGATGACATTATTATTGATGGTAATGCTGATCCCTTGACAGTCGAAATTATTTACGACTCGAGGTTATGACTGTAAACAGTGACGCGGGATATTTCGTCTTGTCCTAGTCTTTCACACAATAAGTTTGATAGGACCATATATGCGATGTTCAGGAGGCTTATTCCACGGTAATTGGCCCAGACTGTGGAATCGCCTTTTTTGTAAATTTGGCAGAGCACATTTAGGTTCCAGTAGTCGGGCAGGCTTTAATCTGACCATATTTTGCAAAGAAGCTGATGCCTGCATTGATCAGCTCTTCATCCACATATTTAAGTAGCTCGGACGGTAATCCTCGGCCCTTGTCCCTTGACCTTTGTTCCGTTGACATCGAGTGGAGAATCGGCTTCGCCATCTCCAGATTTTGTGGCATTTGGCGTTCTTTGTTATACAAAGGCGAGTGCATATCTTCGCTTCATTAACACGTTCACGCCGGCGTGTACCACCGGTGGCTCGCACATGTCTGCCTGATCGGGCGGGGCGTACCACCGGTGGCTCGCATATGATTGTAATACCAATCAGTGTGCATCACCAAACATAACTAATTCAATGGTACTAATAACAAAAACATAAGTAAATATTTCAATGATATAACATAAACATTATTATTTATGTTTTATTAGACCGTTTTCCCGTGCGATAATCTTTCGTTGAAACATTTAGTATGGCGCCGTCTGATAGAACAAAAAGCTTTCAACGCAGCCGGCTATGGGCGCGAAACATGATTTGCAGCGCCGGTGTGAACGTGTTAAGATAATGATCCGATTAGATGTTAGGTCGCATACACATCGGGAACATTGGAGCCACGTCATCTGTCAATCACGGTGTGATCGATTGGATTGCGGGTTTTCGAGCCGGCGACAACCATGTAGCTTGATGGATTCACTTGTTCGGAAATCTTTACTACAGACAACCCTAACTCGGGCCTCGGCCAAGTTGATCAGCCTCACGCCGTCTGGGCATGTTTCGTCATGGAGGTGGAGTTCACTGACTGATATACCGTGTGGCAAAGTGAATAATGCCATGATCACAATGATTTCAGCCGTTTCAGAGGAGCTTAATTAAAAATACCGTGACATGAGATTTTTAATACAAAAATTCTTATTTTAAGATTCCTTGAAAACCCTTAAAATAAACCATAACTTATTTATAAGTATAATATATAATATTTCTAGTAAAATTTAAAATTTGCTCGAAATATACTATGTACAGGCTTGACCAAAAGTATTAGGCAAGTAATGAAGTAATGAAGTTTTATTAGTAAAACAGTGAAAATACAATGAATTAGCGACAATAACATTAATAGTTAGTAGGTCCACACTTCGATTTAATAACGGCAGCAATTCTCTTCGGCATGCTGCGTACAAGCTTTGCACATTCGTCCGCACTTATAGCGTACCACTCGTTAATTAAGGCATTCTTTAAGGCCGTTTTTGATGTTATACTGTGTTCCTTAATCTTGCGTTTTAATATAGCCCACATGTGCTCAATGGGATTAAGATCTGGAGACTGTGCAGGCAAATCTAACAAAACAATGTTGTTATCTCTAAACCAACGCATCGTAGTCGCTGATTTGTGACAAGGAGCATTGTCTTGCTGAAATTGAACCCTGTCTAAATTAGTATTGCCGAAAATGAGCGTTAACGAAGGCAGAAGTACAGCTCCTAATACATTTATGTACTTTTGACTGTCCATGCGACCCTCGCAAACGAACATTACGCCGACACCATCAGCAGCCATGCAGCCCCAGATCATAATGCTGCCTCCTCCATGCTTAACAGTGGGTACCACGCAATCTGGATGATATTCTTCCCCAACCCGTCGCCTAACGAACGTCTTACCAGGTGTTCCTAATATCTGTAGAAAAGAAAAAATAATGTTTTCATAATTCAAAATTGCTCTAGGGTAAGAAGCTCTGGCTGGCTGTTAATACTTTAAGACGATCTTAACTAAGCTTACCTCGAAGTTTGATTCATCAGACTATAGAACATTCGACCAATCTTCTTTCGTGAAATGTTGGTATCGGCGAGCTCATTCCAAACGATTTTTCATATTCTTTTCTGAGAGCCACGGCTTCTTTCGGGCTTTACATCTTTTCAAATCTGCTTCTAGAAGTCTTCTTCTAGCTGTTCGAGCACAAACTGGTTTATTAAATTCATCCGAAAGGGCAGCTGAAAGAGCAGAAGAAAATTTTTTGCGATCCTTGAGAGACTCGCATATAAGTATTCGGTCTTCTCGTTTACTAGTTAGACGCTTTCTTCCACTTTTTGATTTATTATTGTGGGATTTCGCCTCAACAAATCAAACCGCGAACATCCCACCAAATTGACAATCTCAACTTGGGACTTACCTTCTTCACTTAGAACTTGAATTCTTACATTTAGGTAAATATGAACTGTTTGTATAAGATTGGTAACTTTTCACGAAATGTATTTTACACTTTCACTTTCAAATTTTAAATGCGGAAATATTTTATGAATTTCTTAAAAATGACAATTTCTAGGTTTAGCTTAACCAGAGTGCAATGACTTTTAATATTACACAATTTATTCGTTTAATCAATAGTCAAACACCCATGTAAGACATTTACTAAGAGAAGTGGTAACTTTGATAGTACTTGTATTTTTGTGGGGTGCCTAATACTTTTGGCCAAGGCTGTATGTTACATTACTGTAACTTTCTCTAACATCATCCCCATTCATGGCTTTTTGCTAATAGCAAGTTAGTTTTCTCACTTGAATTGCATTAACTTTTTCAAAAGAATTTTTTATTTCCATTTGCAAACCGCGATATTTGCTCTATCTTCACTTGGTGGAATGAACCTGTGCAGTAGCTACATAGCATACTTTTAGCTAATTTTGCTACTTTTCTATCTTCCTTGCATTTGCTGCTTACCTTACTCTTCATCGAACACACCGAAAACGCAATTTGAAGTTGTGAAAAAGTTTTGAAAGCGTTGATAATTTATCGCGATTATCAACGCATTGCTGAGTGTGCAAATATTTTATAATATAATTTATGTATACACATTATTTGCAGCGGAAATCTTTGGTGTGGCGCTAATTCGTCGCTTACTACATACATACATACATACATACATACATATATATATATAGAAACATAGATATGTTTGATTGTACATACAACTCGTCGAGAGACGCTCGAATACCGCAGAAGTCATATTTACCGAAGAAAAAAAGAAAAACTGTAACCACCGCTCTTTCCTCCCTTATAACAGTATTTGAATGTAAGTATGTATAAAAATAAATATAGGTATATGCACGTAGGTATGTCAACATAGCCCCTTGATGAATTTAATTTTTATTTCTTTTACCTGCGCACCACACCACAGTATCCTTCGCAGATTGCTCTCACACGCTCTCAGAACAAATCGAAAATTCTTTCGCACGCAGCTTTCCGTACCAGCAATTTTCATGAAAATACTGGGTTTTCCAATAAGAGGTGTTATTTTGATATTCAAAGAAAATTAGTGTCTTTTGCGATAAATGATTGAATGTGTATTTCAATGTAAAGAGGAAGATATTGGAAAACAATATCAGAGCTATGCTTATTGGAGCGTATCCTTTTTATGAAATTTTCCATTACCAAATCGCAAAGTGGCTGTGGTCTGCAACGAATTTCATCTTTGAGGCCTTGAATCGACGTTGGGCTGTTGGCGTAGACCTTATCATTCACGTGGCTTCAAAGGAAGAAGTCGTAAGGCGTTAAACCTGAAGATCTCGGTGGCCAATTGCGGTTACCCCTTCGCTAGATAACACGGTTCGGAAATTTTCCCTTAAAAGACTGATGGTTTCGATGCTTGTATGGTACCTAGCACCATCTTATTGAAAGTAAACGACGTTAAGATCAATACTTTCCAGTTCCGGCCATAAAAAATCACTTAATCATCTCTCAATAGCGCTATCCATTCACGGTAACTGATGCTTCAGTTTTCAGCAATAAATCTTGGGTTTTCCGTGCCCCAGATTTTGTTTATCAGCCTGATCAGTCAAGATGATGTTTCCAAGAAATTCCGGCTTGAGTTTTTGTGTTAACTAAACTAAATAAGCCTTAAGCACCAAGTATTTATACGAAATACGACCTAATGACGTTTGTGGAAAGTCCAATTTATCTTCAACACCGGAATAGCAGCTTTTCAAAATAACACCCCTTATTGGAAAACCCCTTACAATCGTACATACATACACATACACCATTCAACTTCAAATGGTTACTTTGTAATTGTATATGCACAGCAGGAAACGGGAATATTTGTCCGCCATTTTGGAGTTGGGGAGAAAGAATTAAAAGCTTGTTGTTGTTACTTTTGTAACTAACTACCCGATCACCGCATGCAGCAGTGCTTCAGTCCATTTCCACTATACAACTTCTTTCCATATCTTGATTTCCTTTCCATTTTCTTTCATTACACATACAATGGTAACTTTAGCAAGCGCTAAAGCGCTACACCGTCATCCCCTCCTCCTCGCGCTGGGCTTAAGTAACAATCGCATTCAATTAGTTTAAATATCAACATTTAGTATTTTCAGCATGTTTGCTTATCTCCAGCTTAGTGGTCTCCACAACCGCGTCCGTTTCAAATATTCTCTAGCTCTTGCTCCCTTCACACCGCTCCTCCCGCCGCTGGCAGTTTGGTAGCGTAGCAGCGTTGTCTTTTGCATACAAATGTTATTTTTCTCGAAGAAAATACCGTAGTATATTGTTTCTAGCAGCGAAAATTTCATTTGAGCGCAAATCGCGCATTTCTCTATCCCCCTTAACCAGCACATTTAACTCTGCGGTATTAATTCGTATAACGGTATCATAAGCTATTGTAGCTTTAAGACATTTAACTGTTATATTTTCGAATAGAAAATTGGCGCTTGTATGAATTTATCGCTTTATCTGCCAAACAATATTAGTTATGAGTTGCTCATCTACCCGCCCGTGGCCTTAACAGCGTGTGTTTGTTCCTGTTTTTGATTTGAAATATTACATTTTGCTCGCACTACTGCCATAGCCACAGCCACAGCACATTCTATTCGTTTTATTTCACCCACTTTTTTTTGCAGTTATTTCAATTTTAACTAGCTGCTATTTATTTCGCCGTTTTGTTGTTATTTCATGTTGTTTTGACAGCAATTTTCCATTGCCCTGAAACTCTTTTGTAGGGTGGTGCTTGCCACTAAATTGCTCGGCTGCTCATCCGCTTGTTTTACAATATTTCGTATGCGGCACGTGTTGCAAGCACTTGTGCAACAAACAAGCGGCAATCAAACGTTTTCAATTTCCCAATTGGCAGTCGGAAATTTTGATATCTGCGGCAGATCGTTGGTGGTCACAGTGGTTGCTGTTAGTTTCGGCAGTCAAAAGCGTCACAACAGTGGCAAATCAGTGACGACAATACCAAAATTAATGGTATTTTGTAATATTTACGTATGTAGCCTGTATTTATATATGTACATATTTGCGTAAACTGGAAAATTAGCCTTGTTGCTGTGCGTCATTAGAAAAAAAAACGTTGGTTAAAAATTTAGTTGAAGGTGGACAATCAAGGAGATCATTGTCGGCATACATTTTCGGTGTGTTTCTAAAATACACAAACCACCTTTTACCCGAAACGAAAAAAATCATGGCTTTCCCCTGGTGAAGCTGGCCCATCGACTGCCAGGCCAATTCGCTTTGGCCGTAAAACAATGCTGTGTTTGGTGGGACCAGTGTGGTGTGGTGTACTACGAGTTGTTAAAACCTGGTGAAACGGTGAACACGGATCGCTACCGACAAAAAATGATCAATTTGAATCATGCGTTGATCGAAAAACGGTCGGAATGGGCCCGAAGACATGGCAAAGTTATCTTGCAACATGACAACGCGCCGTCTCATACCGCTAAACTGTAAGACAGATTAAAAACACTTAATTGGGAAATATTATCGCACCCGCCGTACTCTCCAGACCTCGCCTTTTCGCATCGATGGGACACTCCCTTGCAGAGCAGTGCTTCGCTAATTTTGAAGAAGTTGAAAAATGGCTCGTCGAATGGTTTACCTCGAAAGAGAAAAAGTTTTTTTGGAATGGTATCCATAATTTGCCTGAGAGATGGGCGAAATGTGCAGAAATAAATGGTCAATACTTTGAATAAAAAAAATTTGAGATTCCTCTGAAAACCGGCAAATTTCAACTAACACCCCTGGTATACCTTTTACGAAATGATCTATGTATTACCTCTGGTGCCAAGTAATATGTAAGCACCAGCAATAGAAGGGATAGACCCACCGAAATGTATACCGATCGGATCACAATGACGAGTGCCAAGTTGATTTAGCCCTAACCGTTTGTTCGTCTGTCTGTCTGTTTGTACGCAATGCTGAGGGACTAAGTTTTTGAGATATTTCAACCAGGTGGTTTTTCAATATATTTTATGTACCATACATTTCTGATTGCACAATCTGTGATAAAATCTGTTATAATTGTGGCGAAAGAAAATTAATTTTAGATTTTATTTATTCTCACCATTTACTAAGATTTCTGTTCAGTTTTGCATACTTACATAATCTATATATATGAGAGTATTCGTAATACCATTACCTATCTTGAGACCCAGCATTCATTATTGGACAATATTCCACCGAATAAACCGCGTCCAGCACGCAGTGAGGAAAATATAGCGGCCGTAGCTGAGAGTATACATGAGGACCGTGGAGAGTTGATTTGACGTCATTCGCAGCAACTCCGACTGACGTAAGAAACGACCTGGAACATTTTACGTCGAGATCTTAAATTGAAAGCGTGCAAAGTCAAAAAACCTTCCCAAGCGTCATTGCTTTACTGTTTCTGGCTTAATGGATACGTAAGCAAGCAGAATTTCCGTGATAAAGATTAGCCTGAAAAAAATCAAGCGCTGCCATTTCATGCAGAAAAAACAACGGTTTTGTGTGGTTTGTGGACCGATAGATTTATTGGTCCATATTTCTTCAAAAATGATGCCGGTGACTGTCAATGATGACCGTTATCGCGCCATGATAACTGAAATTGAAGCTAGCGATCTCGGCGATATTTGGTTTCAACAAGACGGCGTTACTTCCCACACAACACACATCGCATCAATGGATTTATTGAGAGAATACTTCGATGAGCAAATAATTTCACATTTTAGGCCGGTCGATTGGACATCAAGATCGTATGATGTCTTACCTTGGAACAAAACATCACGCGTGTCATTCGAAATGTTGGACTTAACGGATGGATCATCTGAGATGTAGCTGCGAGTAACATTTGAAAGAGATAATCTTCACAAAATCAATGCCAATGAATGTTCTTTCGAATGATAATAAACATTCCCCATTAAATTTTAATTTTCTGTTTTTTTATAATGTAGGGAACATCGAAATGTATCACCCTTTATTTATAGCCCAATTTGCGTGCTTAAAAAATTCAATCTAATTAGAACCTGTTGGCAAATTTTCTTTTAATTACAAAAATGCGAGAACAATTGTGTAATACTAGATTTGATCAGTATTAATAACTTGTGTATTTCTATTTGGTAAAAGTATAGAAATAAAGTGTAATAAAGTCAGTCAAGCACCATGGGTTATAAAGGCAGTAGCAAATGAACATAACAGCACGTTGTTTTCAAGGAGAAATTTTTGTTATTCCTAGGATCTCCTTATACCATCAAATCACCACTTGGAATCCAATAGAGTGGAGTTTCCCTTCAAAGTATGCTTCGCAATAACTCAAACTCAAGGACAAACTGTTAAGGTAGCAGAAGTAGTCTTGAGAGGAAGCTGCTTCTCCCATGTCCAGTTGTATGTATCACAGAGTAGCTTTGGTGGGAAAAAATAGGAAAAATAAAGCAAAGAAATACTGTGATAGATATAAGGCTTTCATATTTACTCAAATTAGTTTTAAGACTTTAAATATTCAAAAAAAATCCATATAATAAATAAATATATATATTTTTATAATTTAAATATCTTAAAAATCCAACTTTAAACTTTATTAAAGGCATTTTCAAACTCAATATAGATGAAGTCATAATTTAATTCACCAGAGAAATTAGTTTATTTAAAGAAGGGACCACAAAAATGTATTGCCTACGGCTTTGTGAAACTTTGTGCTATTTTCGTATGCATATTTACATTTAGTTTTTATTTACTTTCGTTTAGAAAAGCCAATAAAAATTAGTCACTAATGAAATTTAGAGAGTAAGATACCTTATCGTCATCACACTCTTCTGCGTTGAATTGATTGTATTGAGCAGTATTTTTCAGCGAATCACTTGAATAACACAGCTTCCAATAAATGAATCTATTTTAAAGAAAGATCAAAATTTTTCAGAGAAGTTACTATTTCAGATAGCAAATCCTTTCGGAGCGCAGTTTTAATAGTCTAATGGCATTTTGATTCACAGGCTGAATTAAGGTAAATTTTTTCGTCTTCTGTTTCTTTCACAAGTTCCCCTGCAGCTTTATATGTAACTTAACGCATGTCCAATGAAAAAGTACCATTTTCTAAAGGTTTTGCTATTAAGATATGTATGTTGTTCAACCTGGAAGAAAATGGATCATTTAAAAATAATAAAAAAATAGTCGAAACTGTCAAATGTCGAAAAATCACTTTTTCTAAATAGATTTTTTTTTTTGAAACGAGGGCGGTTGTTTTGCTTTTTTTTGACGAAAGATGTAATTAGCTTTGATCTCACACTATTGTCCCAAAGGAGAAGTTTTATGCTTTCTATTTTATGCCCTGGAGCGCTTTCCACTAAAGGGCTACTTAGTCTGCCTTAAATATTGCTTCATATGAGATATCGGTGAACTTGCTATGCTTGGCTTTTCTTTGAATGCTTGTATGATCAAATGAGCGCATTAGACACTGCCAAAATTGTCAAAACGTTAACCGTACAATAGCTCTGTTCGGTAACTAGATGGGTAGTAACAATTTGTACTCAATTTTACTGAATCGCATTCGTTGAGGCAAAAACTCAGTGAAATTAGTAACGAGAGTGCGCAATTTTGACATGTGGTTTGAAGAGAAAGTTGCAAATTCGTGCTGGGAAAATTTTAGCCAGTAAAAACTAGCAAATATGAAAAACAACTGATTAGTAATCATTATAATTGAATTTTTGTCAAATAATATTACTTCTTTAATAAAAATGATACACTAACAAAATAAGTGCCCAAATTCAGTTTGGCTAAAGTAAATTTAATGCTATCAACGATTCAATAAAATAGTTAAGGTACTTTAGTAAATGTGAATGTGGTGACAGTGGAGTAGAATCATTGCCTGAATACCACCGCGCCTACGTTAATGAATTTGGAATTAGGAATGTTGTAGGCATAGAATTAGAAGATATTATTATGTATTGTACAATATAACCCAAATTGATTTTGGATTCCTTAAATTAACTAAAAAGCAATGTTGTTGCAACGGTCACAGTGACGACAGTGCATTATTAAGCTTCCTGAAGCGACAACTATGTACAAAATACATTTGGCATTTAGAAGGAAAAATAAGCTTCTCGCTTGGTTTTTATTTAAACAGAATCGAATGAAGTCTATAATAATGTAAAGCGACAAATTGTTGCAAGTTTTACATAAATATTCGTTCTTTCAGAGCACTATTAGAAAAAACATACTGTTATCTTTATCGCTGGACGGCTAAAAGACATATGGAATTTCATCATTATTGAGATACAATAAATTTTGAATACAATTAATAAATTAAAAATGCTAATATAATTTTATTAAAATACTTAGGAAAATGCTTAAAAGCAGAAAAGTAAATTATAAATGAAAGAATTCAAATATAAGCACCAAAATAAACTGTATAACTTTCTGGCTATTTTTTACTTAACCATGTTCGTTAAAACATCAGTAAATTTCTTTCTTTGGGAGAGTAAAACATCTTACTCTCTCAATTTTGTTACTGGTTAAGTACACTCTTACCATGAAACTCTTTCGCTCTCATATACATAATTACGTTCACTTGTATGGCTGAAAAAATGTATGTCAAACAGATCTGAAGCTAAGAGAGCGATAGTACAACAGAGAATAAATTACACCTTCACTCTCAAAAATGTGTAGTGCGAATTACGATTGAGAGAGCTGTAGTTGAAATGCCGTATTATGCTCTCATATATTCGATAATAAATTTTTACTCATTTGTATATATGAACATATATACAAATTCAATTGATAACAAGACTCTACAACATAAGAGAATAGCTCGTGCGAGCACTGAGCAGATAACATAAGTTGAACCAATCAATAAACAAGCAGCGGCCGACGAAAATGACGTAACACAAACAAAAGAGCAACTTATTTTTCTATTCTAATTAATACCGGGTAGTTCATAAGCGCGTGTTTAAATAATTTTCGTGCCGTAAAAAGTTTAATAATTCAAATAACCAGCACACAGTGGTCGATTTTATAGGCGAAATATATGTATAAAAAATAATATATAATATTTGCCACCGTATGTATTAAAACCATTTCTTAAAGAGCAATAAAACAAATGGAAAATTCATTTTCGCTCTATCTCATTCGTACGCGATATATAATGCGAGAGATGGAAGATAACGTGAACGGAGATTTACAGCAATAGTCTACTTTAGAACCTGAGAAAAAATCGTTTTTCTTGCCATTAATGTGGTAAACAATTTTTGTATAAAAAATATTAAAAATTTCCAATGTTGTGTTGAGTTTTCTGCAGCGGTTGCAGTCTGAACTCGTGAAACGGTGCCGGTGATGCAGGTCGAGCAATGCATCTGAAACAGTCGAACCATTTTTTTTAATTCTTACGAATGACTCTTCTATATGAACTAAAAACAAAAAAACACGGAAGAAGTTGAAAAATTCCAAATTTTTCGAAGTTTGAAAAAAAATCCGTTTTCTCAAAAAAATTCACTGTTTAAAAAAAAAAATTATTTCAAGTCGCAAGAAAATAAATAGTTTTAATAATATAATATTTTTGTCCAACTTTTTTAGTTCAAACAGAAGATAATTATATACGCATAAGCTAGATCACTTTAATTTTTTTCTCACAAGAAAAATTAGATCGCTTTTCGTCGGCGTAAATTATCTTTAGCTCCAAACCTCTAATTTATTTGAATAATATTCAAACAATATTTTTTTTTCATTTATCAACTTTAACTATTTTTTATTAAATTTATTTAATTAGGTAGATTAATCGTAAACGGTCTAAATAATAGAGTGATTGGCATTGCCTCCTGCCACACAGATGGCCAGGGTTCGAGTCCTCGTTGGACGAACGCCCAAAATTAAAGAAAATGAATCATTCTAATTGCGGTCGCCCCACACGAAATGTTAAGCCCTCTTAGTGTATTTCCGACAAGAAGTAAAATAAACGCTTCTCGCAAAAATTCATTTGTAGGTCTCTCCAATTGTTAGAAAATCGGTTCAGCAGTTACAAGCTCCATTTATATACATATATATGGTACATACATATTTTTTACGATGAAAGTACAAAAAATGGATTTACATTGATAACCATGGTGTGCTGTAAACAGTTATTGAATTTATTATACTTTTATAGCTGAAAGCGAATCAATCATAAGACTTTAAATTACTCTACACAAAAACAAAGTGAAATAGAAAAGAAATAACAAGTTACAAAAATAGAAATGTAAGACTAATTTATTCTCATAAGTGCATAATCTTAAACTAATAATATTCTGCCTGAATCATACAAAATCCCTATACAAAGCCATTTAAGCAATTTTTCTTTAACGTACTCTCACCGCCTTCAAATAAATGCCATTTTCCGCTTCTATAACAAAATTCCGCTTACTCAATAGAATAGGATTTTCAGTGTGTGTGGAAGGAATGAATTTGTAGTCCCGCAGCAAATGAATGAGACCAACCTTGGCCTGCATCTTGCCAAACCGCAGACCAATACAGTTACGAGGTCCGTCGCCGAAAGGCATATATGCGCACGAATGACGCTTCTCTGCGATGTCAGGATCGAAACGTGTAGGATCAAACACATCGGGTTCGGGGAAAAGTTCCGGATCGTGGTGTATCGCATCGACGGGTATCAATATCTTGGCGCCTTTTTGTAAAATAAGTGAAGTATTGGGAATGCGGTAGTCAGAGGTGGCGGTGCGTACTAGATGTGGCAGCACGGTGTATTTACGCAGCGTTTCTGAGCATAAAAAATAAAACACACAAAAAAATTAAAAATTATTAATTATTTAATGTTTTGTTAATAAGAAGTCATACCGCTCAAAACCTGTTCCAAATATGTCATTTCCTTAACCGCCTCATATGTAACTGTGTTGTTGTGTGCGTTCAAGACACGCACGATTTCCTCACGCAGCTTATCTTGTATGTCCGGATTCATTGCTAGTTCATACAAACAGAAGGACATTGTGGTTGATGAGGTGTGAAAGCCGGCTATAAAGAAGACAAATGCCTGCGCCGCCATCTGCAACAGCGTCAAGCCCTGTGATAAATCTATACTATCATGTTGTGCTGCCGCCTCTTGATCCTCGGCCATCATCTCAATTAACATATCCATGAAATCATTTCGTTTCACTTTATTCTGGATACGATACTCAACAGTGCTGCGCACAGCATTAATAAAAAATTCTGAGACCTCATCGTTGAACAATTTGCAACGCAGTTTACGCGCCAACTCAGGATTAAATAATATGAGCGCCTGTACAAGCTGTGAGTGACGAGGCTTATCGAAGATCGAACGACCAAATTTACGAAACTCGGCATTGGGATCCGACAAACTGTTGCACTCAATGCCAAATGCACAGGTACCAATAACATCGGTGGTGTAACGCGCACTAAGCTCTTTTACCTCGAATTCTGATTCAAACTCACCACATGCACGACTGAGATTCTCTGCCACCGCTATCACTGTGGGGAACATGAACTTCATTTTACCAGATGTAAAGACGGGTGTCAGTTTATTGCGCATGGCGCGCCACTGTTCACCCTCGAGCGTCAGTAAATGGCCGGAGAGCGGCTCGTCACGCACATTGTTGAATATACCACGATCATGAAAACTTGAGAAATCTTTTATCAATATATGTTTGATTAAATCCAGATCGACAATGAAAGCACTGCGCATGAAGAACATGTAAATTCCACCTAGTGGTGAAGCGCTGCGCTTGAATCGTTCATAGATTCGTGAATTTATATCGCGAAAGTGAAACTCACGTCCAATGCCTTTCATATTGCCAAGTCCATAGATGGGATCCTCCTGCGGTATGCCGCGTCGCGCCCAATAACTGTAATGATTGTGCAAGTAGAGAAACACCAAAGCTACAATCACCAAGGCGATGGAGAGGAATACGTAAGACATGATAAACAAGTATTTGAGTACTGTTATATTTTATAATAAATTGTACATATATAATAAGAATATAAAATCAAGTGTTAATTTTCTATTTAATTCTATTTTTAATAAATTTGTGCTTGTAGAAAACGCTGCAGAAAACTCGAACTGAACTGTTTCGAAGTGAGAACAGCAACTGCTTGCTGGCATTTAATGCATTCTCATTTCTTCATCTACATACGTGCACGTAAGCAAATTTGTTTACAAATAAAGGTGTTTTCCATAGAGCAAAGAAAGAGAGAGAGAGAGAGACAGAAATTCTGGCACTAAGGGAAAAAGCTCTACTATTTAAAAGCATAGCGACTTAGCAGAGACAATCTATTTAAGCGAGTAATGACCAGAATAGGCATGCACAAAAGCTTTTTTGTACATTTTTCATGATCATCAAATGAAGCATCAACTTTGGTCTGAAGTATGTATGTAAGTATCAGAAGAAGAAAAATATAGGCATATCTAGCTATCTGTCAGTTTGTTGGTTAGTCTGTTCCGACAAAGGATCTAAGAGCAAGAAATTTTATTTCCCCACACGTAATTCCAAAGAAATATTGACACTAAAACCGATTTTTTGTTGATTGTTATGAGGTTAGAGGGCTCGACATGACCGGTGACAAATGTATTTTCATATATCTTTTTTTTTAATTTCAACTCGCTCGAAAGAAGTTTTTCCGTTACTTGCAATTTCGTCAAAGTAAGAATTGGAGTAGATTAAAAGACGTTCCGTTACTACTCCGTTGTTGGCCGATGATTGCTCGTTTTTTAACGATCACTGTAACTAAAAGAAGTTAAGTTGCAGGTGAGCAATAGGTTTTATACTCCAACCAATACAGTAAATATGTGAAAATGAAATTGAGTCAGTTTTGCTTCGTCGGTGAGCTTCGCTGCTACGCGGAAGGTGTGCTGAAGAAAATATTACCAAATGTACCTAAATCCGAACAAATTCGCAAATTGAAATATGTTTATACAGCTGTTGACGACTAATTAGAAACGCTCTCTTCTTGTAAATGCTTGTCGGACATAATATTGAAATGCAAATTTTCTTAAAAACAACACTTGCATTGTTTTTTTTACTGTATTTACGGCACGGAGTTTGGTCGAATCTGGACTTCATGGAAGAGCAGCACGCAAAAAATCCAAAGAAAACGACGTGTAGGATTTACCCATTCTCATTGTTCTTGGGCCCAAAACCAGTGGAAGTATATCATTTGGAGCTATGAAACAAAAATAATCGCATTATTCCTGATGGACGGAGGTATTTTCGACGTCACATTAACCAAGAATTTAATTCTATCAATGTTTTAGAATGACCATCATCCAGTCCAAACTTGAACTCTCTAGAGTGATGTTAAAAAAGTCGTTAGTGTTAAAAATAGTCTAAAAATGGATATCTTTTTTGAGGGTATGGCAAGCATAAAATCGGTTTGAGCCAGTGTGGAAGCAGAAGGGCTATGCAACCAAATACTAACTAAAAGTAAACATATTATCTTAATATCATTATTTTTTTCTGATGAAATATTTTCGTTTCAAATTAGGTGTCCCACTCAATACATGGATTTCACATGTATTTGTAAAAAAAAAAACATCTAAACATGAATTTTGAATAAATTGCTTGAAATATGATTTCAAGTTTTGTATATGTTTAAATAAAATTAGAAAACAAATTATGAAAATGCGTGCTTTTATAGACAAAAAGATCATTAAATTAAAAAAAAGCATCACTTATAATTAGCTGTCAACAGCTGTATATATATAATTGACGCTTTGTAACCACTGAAGCGATTTTCGACCGAGCTCCTACTCAAATTTGTGGTTTTGCGTCTTGATGGTTTTTTTTTTCGAACAAATGGAGGGACCTACAGTTTATACTAAGCCGCCTCCGAACGGCTGATGGTTTTTTTACGAGGAGCCTTTATTTCATGTCCGAAATACACTCGGAGGGGTTGACATTCCCTGCCGAAGGGCGGTTGCTAGTAGAAAATTTAACTTAATTTTTTATTCAAATTAATTTTCCATAACTTTTGGATGTTGGTGGCACCGGGACTTAAACCCAAGCCTTCCGAATGTCAGTACGCAATGCTAACCACTCGGCTACCGCGGCTGATTATTAATTAAAAATATATAATAAAATATAATATATAAATTTATATCATAAATATTATGTTTTACTAACTTTTCACCAAAACCCGAATACCGAACTATGTTCGAATGCCATTTTTGTAACGCACTGTAGGCACTCCATGGATTACTCGAAAATTATGCAGAGTTGGAGTTTATGATCAAGCCCGAATATATCGCAGGGTTAAATGGACCATATTTTTTGTATGGCATGTTATTTGTTTTGGATTACTCTATGTCCGCGTGGCGTATACATATATTGCTCTCATGTATGGAGTAGTCACGTTGTTTGCGGGGTAACTGCCGTATGGATATGGCGAAAATATAGATTTATGCTCTTGTATAATTTTTAAATGTGGTTAATACTTTTACCAACCTGTTTTGTTTCTAGGGAAATTCGTCACATGTCTACATATTTTTAATAGGTATGCTCGCCAATTGTGACGTCCGATCTATCTACTTTAAAAATATGGGCGAAAAGAGTAATAGCCTATTTCCACCGGACGTTAAATGCATTTTAGCTCAAATGCATTTAAACATCGCATTTAAATGCTAAATTCCCATGTGTTTGTTGTTGTATAAAAGTGTGTTAACTCACTTTTCAAATTGAGTTAACTCACTTTCGGTAATTTAACAGAAAATGTTATGTTAACTGTCGATGCTGTCACTACTAATGTAAACATTTCGGAAGTTTCGGTATATTTCTTGCCCGAGTCGTGCATTTTCGGATTTAAAGAGGGGCCAGACTTTCATTTTGCATGGTGAAAGTTACTTTTTTGCATTAATATTGATATAAAGACATATATTAAGCAATCGGCGAAGATAATGCTTCTCCTCTTTAAAAAGTAAAATAAAATAAAATAAAAATAAAAAACAAACAAAAAACAATTGTGGAATAGAAAACGATATCATCAACATAAAAATATACGCGACTCTGGCAACTATCAGCTGATTGCGCAAAACAAATAATTGTGTATGTATATATAATAGGCACAAAACAAATATTTATGTATATATAATGTGCGCTTTGTAACCGGTTAAGGGATTTTTCGGCAGAACTACTCCTCGAATTGTGGTTTTCTAGAAAAACAAAATAAATAATTACTGAAAAAAATAAACTAAACTGAAAATGAAAACAAAACGACGCAAGTGGAACCTTACGGAGGAGCAAAGTTTCCTGGATTGCTGGGAAGGAAGAGCTCAGGAATTGAGAGGTTGCCGAAAAAACTTCCATGTATACAAAGAAATGGCGGTGCAGTTAACGCAATCGGGGATCGAAGTCACAGGCATTGTTGGCAAAGTTGTAAGCATGCCAAAATGCATTTATTGTATAAATAGCATAATAAAATGAATGCGGTCTCTTGAATTCATGATTTTAATACTTGTGACAAATTTTGCAAACTGCAAATGTAAACAAACCTCAGCTGTTTGAGTTAACTCAGTTTCGGTGGAAACGTTTGACATTTCATTCACTTAACAGAGGCCTTAAATGCATTTAAGTGCATGGTGGAAATAGGCTATAAACATTTAACATTGAGTAACACTTAATGAGGATCAACTTCCTCTTATTAACCTTAAAAGCCCAATATAAATATGTCATTTTGACGTACACAATAACGAAAATACGTTATTTCTTTCACACATACGATCGAGCATCGCTTTGGTAAGTGCCACTAATTTGTGACAATAACAACATTGGATGTCAATTCGACGTACGAGTACGTTGGGATTAGTGAAACTTTTGCAATTCTTTTACCATTTTACTATTGTGGTTTTTATTCCTAGATTATTGTTTTGTTTTTTTTTTTCGTAATGCTATATTGCATTATTAGTAACGAATATATGATGGCATTTTTCGACGGTGGAATGTATGCGAAATAGTATCTGTATTGAAAAATTAAAGCTACAATTCTGATACTGATTAAGAAGATTGTGTTACACGGGATGAAGCTAGGAATCTACCTTCTGCTCTGCTTTCAACTTATTATTATTATAAAAAAAATTTTAAAATGGGTTTGCATACGTGTATTTGTTTTTTTTTGTTTATTTGTTTTTTTTTTTTTTCTTCTTGAGAGAGTTTCTGTTTGCTTCTGCTTTTTTAGAATCGATCCGCCTTACCTTTTCGCTTCTAAAGCCCAGTCAATTAGGCGAGTTAAAGTTAACCCCGGCAGCACGGAAAGAGCGGGTTCGTGTTAGCAGCTTGGTTGGACCTCACCTTTCTCACTTATTTGCTATTTGTTGTTATTAGATTTTCCTAAATGTCTTATTTATTGTATGTTATTGTGCAAATCACCATCGGTAAGTTGTAGTTAATTTTGTTTCCTTTGTTTAAATATTTTGCTACCACGGCCTGTAATCTCCATTTAGCTGGCCGGTCGATTTGTTAGTTTTTTATCTCCTTCTTTTTATGCGAAAGTTTGTTTCGTCGGTGGGCAGCCATAAGTACATAATAATTATCATGACAAAGTAAAGAATAAATTAAGATTTTAAAAAATCGTTTATTCCTTGTAAACTGAGTATCTAAATGTAATAATGGTCTTCAACTATTTGTTTTTACAAAGAATAATTATTGCGATAAAGAATTTTATGTAAGCCCATTTAGCCCGACTTCGGCTATTGCACTCTCACCGTCTTTAGATATATACCGTTTTCCGCGTCTATAACTAAGTTCCGCTTGCTCAATACAATGGGATTTTCAGTGCGTGCGGAAGGAATGAATTTGTAGTCCCGCAGCAAATGAATGAGACCAACCTTGGCCTGCATCTTGCCAAACCGCAGACCAATACAGTTACGAGGTCCGTCGCCAAAAGGCATATATGCGCAGGCATGGCGCTTCTCTACGATGTCAGGATCGAAACGTGTAGGATCAAACACATCGGGTTCAGGGAAAAGTTCCGGATCATGATGTATGGCATCCACAGGTATCATAACCATTGTGCCTTTTTGTAAAGTAAGTGAAGTATTAGGAATGCGGTAGTCACTATTGGCGGTGCGTACAAGATGTGGGAACACGGTGTATTTACGCAGCGTTTCTGAAAAACCAAAATTAAAATTAGTAATTCTTTAATGCTTTAGCAATGAAAGTCCTACCACTTAAAACCTGTTCCAAATATGTCATTTCGTTCACCGCCTCATAGGTAACTGTGTTGTTGTGTGCGTTCAAGACACGCACGATTTCCTCACGCAGCTTTTCTTGTATGTCCGGATTCATTGCTAGTTCATACAAACAGAAGGACATTGTGGTTGATGAGGTGTGAAAGCCGGCCGCAAAGAATACAAAGGCCTGCGCCGCCATCTGCAATAGAGTCAGGCCCTGAGATAAATCTATGCCATCACGCTTCGATGCCGCCTCTTGATCCTCGGCCATCATTTCAATTAACATATCCATGAAATCATTTCGTTTCACTTTATTCTGGATACGATACTCAACAGTGCTACGCACAGCATTAATAAAAAATTCGGAGACCTCATCGTTGAACAATTTGCAATGCAGTTTACGCGCCACTTTGGGATTGAACAATATCAGCGCTTGCACGAGCTGTGAGTGACGCTGCTTTCCGAAAATCAAACGACCATATTTACGAAACTCGGCATTGGGATCCGACAAACTGTTGCACTCAATGCCAAATGCACAAGTACCAATCACGTCGGTGGTGTATCGCGCAGTTAGTTCTCTCACTTCGAATTCTGACGTCAACTCACCACATGTACGACTGAGATTCTCTGCCACCGCTACCACTGTGGGCAACATGTACTTCATTTTACCAGATGTAAAGACGGGTGTCAACTTATTGCGCATTGCGCGCCACTGTTCGCCCTCGAGCCTTAACAAATGGCCGGAGAGCGGCTCATCCCGCACATTACTGAATATACCACGATCATGAAAACTTGAAAAATCTTTTATCAATATATGTTTTATTAAATCCAGATCGACAATGAAGGCACCGCGCTGGAAAAACGTATAAATGCCGCCCAGTGGTGATGCGCTGCGCTTGAATCGCTCATAGAGACGTGAGTTTAGATCGCGAAAGTGAAACTCACGTCCGATGCCCTTCATATTGCCAAGTCCATAGATGGGATCCTCCTGCGGTATGCCGCGTCGCGCCCAATAACTGTAATGATTGTGCAAGTAGAGCAACACCATAGCCACAATCACCAAGGCGATAGAGAGGAACACGTAAGACATAGTAAAGTGCTGTTCTTCTTGTAATAGCAATATATAATATTAATTCAAAGCCAAATTTTATTTTTTTAGATTTTTACTAAAATTGTATTTTGTTAGAAGAGTGCTTAAAACAAACTCCACATATCAGGAGATTAAATGATGTATGGAAACCCGCCGACCGATTACGGACAACAATTATACCCGATGACAATTGAAAGTGAACTGTTTTGAAATAAGAAGGGAAATTATGTATCACTTTATCGCTTGCTGGCAAGAAGTAATAAACAAAGCAAAGAGAGTTGCTCGTTGGATTAATGAGGAAGGTCAATAAGACCATTTATGTAGGGAAATCTCTTTGCGATAAGATATGACCATTTTTATATGGTACCAAATTTAAAATGCAAAATTCCGATAAGGTGCTTTGGGTGTATCCACCTTATGCCCTTTTTTATCATACACAGATGACTCGATGATTACTGAAAATAAATTTTAAAGAAATCGTAAAGTTCACACCTGAGCTGTTCGGGCAAATAAAATTTTAATGTTCATTGAACTTTCCATACATGTACAGCTAAGCAAATAACCAAAAAATCAAAGTACAAGGCAAAGGAAAAAAACGACATACATTAAGAGCGGTAAAAAGAGAAATTAACGATAATGTAATATTTTGTTTCATGTTATTTTATATTATTTTATATTTCTATTTTTAATTTAATTTAATTT